>WAAB01015155.1:2848-19659 GCA_013389865.1 Piaya cayana | reverse complement strand
TCCTAATATCTAGCCTAAACCTCCCCTGGTGGAGCTTGAGGCCATTCCCTCTTGTCCTGTCCCCTGTCCCTTGGGAGAAGAGCCCAGCTCCCTCCTCTCCACAACCTCCTTTCAGGTAGTTGTAGAGAGCAATGAGGTCTCCCCTCAGCCTCCTCTTCTCCAGGCTAAACAACCCATGTAGCTGTGGCACTTGGGGACATGGTTTGCTGGGCATGGTGGGGTTTAGTGGGCTGTTGGTTGGACTGGATGATTCTACATGTCTTTTCCAACCTTACTGATTTCCATACTTCTATGAAAAATGGAGCATTTTGATTTACAGAAAACCCTCCAACTAATGGCACAGTTACATATAAAACCGGGGTTTTTTGAGCGCTGTTATATTTAATACAGTGTTTGTGTTGCTGAGCAAGGCTTCTGGTTGTTTGATTTCATTTTGGAGACCCTTAGGATAAATTTGGATGCTTTAGAGATACCTCATGAATATCGTAACCTCTGAACTCCGCAATGTACTGGCAGAATGAATCCATGTGGACAAAATTATATCCTTCTGCTTCGAGTCTTGCTTTGAGTATGTGCATTATTCTGGTTTTAGGGAAGTTGTGTGTTTTTTGGTTTGTTTTGTGCCTGGGTTTTAAAATCGTAGGGTGGTTTGGGTTGGAAGGGATCTTGAAGAACATCCAGTTCCAACTCCCCTGGCGTGGGGGACAGTATCCTCAGTGGTATAGGACACAGAAACCCACAACATGACCTTTTGCTTAAAGGATAAGATTGCACAGAAGTAAATGAAAATGAAATACAGCTCGTTCTGCGGAGCCGTTCAGGGCTGGCCCTGTGGGCTGGGTATACGGGGTGCTCTGTGCAAGAGAACGGCTGTCCCAAAGGCTGCTCCAGACCAGTTAGAGCTTTATAAACCAGTTAAAGCCATGTTTAATTCAGTAAATTAATTTTCAGAGCAGTCCCAAGTACAATTACAGGCTGGATGGAAAATGGATTGAGAGCAGCCCTGAAGAGAAGGAGTTGGGGATGCTGGTGGGTAAGAAGCTCGACGTGAGCTGGCAAAGAGAGCTCGCAGCTCGGAAACCAACCGTGTCGTGGGCTGCATCCAAAGCAGTGGGACCAGCAGGGCGAGGAGGGGATTCTGCCCCTCTACTCTGCTCTGGTGAGACCCCACCTGGAGTCCTGTGTCCAGTTCTGGAATTCCCAAGATAAGAAAGATATGGAACTATTGGAACAGGTCCAGAGGAGGCCCTGGAGATGATCCAAGAACTGGAGCACCACCCGTACAAGGGTGAGAGCTGGGGTTGTTCAGCCTAGAGAAGAGAAGGCTCCAGGGAGAACTCAGAGCAACTCCTAGCACTGAAAGGGGCTCCAGGAAAGCTGGGGAGGGGCTCTTGATCAAGGAGTGCAGGGACAGGATGAGGGGGAATGGTTTTAAGGTGAAAGAGGGGAGATTGAGATGAGATCTTAGGAAGAAATGTTTTGCTGTGAGGGTGGGGAGGCCCTGGCCCAGGTTGCCCAGAGCAGTGGTGACTGCCCCATCCCTGGAGGGGTTCAAGGCCAGGTTGGATGGGGCTTGGAGCCCCTGATCCAGCGGGAGGTGTCCCTGCCCATGGCAGGGGTGGGGCTGGATGGGCTTTGAGGTCCCTTCCAACACAAAACATTCTATGATTCTATGATTAATTTAGTGTTTTGCAGTGCGTCACCTGTTGTGAAATTTTCCTCCTTACCCAATTTCTAAAGAAGAAACTGTATTTATGAACCGTATTTATTTATTTACTGAAGATTTAGAATTTAGCTGTAGTTTTGCTCTTCTGCTTTAGAAACCATTTAATGCCTTCTTGCCTGTTTAGAGCCAAGTACAGGAATTTTGGTTTCCTGATGGCATTTACGTTGTCGGGATGTGCCACACATGGATGAGAGAGATGCTTTTGACTAAACGAGTATTGAAAATTGAATTTTATTTTGTTAGAGCTGCCACTAAGCTTACGGAGGTTTTCCTTTTAAGGATTAGGGTGGGTCGTTATGCTGTGCTGCTGGATCGAGAGCAAACCACTTCAGACTAACTGGTGAGTAATTAGACAGGCAGGCCATGTGATGGTCAGTTTGTTGGCAACGCATCGACTAATTGTGTGCCAGAATGAGTCAAGTGGATCTCTTCAGCCAGGATCCTGAACATCCACAGGCAGAAGAATGATGAAATTATTGTTGACAATCCTAATCTGCCACGTCACTGTTGTAATAATAAGCAGAATCTTCTTCAGCGTCCTTGAAAAAGGTGGGATGGTTCTTTCTGGTTTTGTCAGGACAGGTTGGCTCGTACGTGCAGGTGCCTTTCAGATAGACTTTTTGGCCTCCTGTTTCTGGTCTCGGTCCTAAAATTGCCATTTAGAATCAATTCTGCCTCTTGCGGTCGTTTCTACTGTCTTCTGCATGCACAGGAGCAACCCGGCGAGACCTCAGCCTTACAAAACGAGGGCACAACGTCTCCGGAGCTCTGGGAGTGCTTCTCTACTATTTTTGGAACCAGCTCTATCGCTTCTATAATAGGAAGGCTTCTGGAAGCTTTCTCCTTCCCTTTGCCCCAGGAAAATAGCCTTTCAGCCGTGCTTCCATTAATTCAGAACCTGCATGGCAAAGCAAACCTAGTTTTATACGCCAGTTAATTTGGACGTGGCTCACAGACGACACAATCCTGACTGCACAGCTTTGCTGTGAGTCTCCTACCCTGTAACCCGAGGACGTGGTGGCTGTGGCCCCGCTCTGGGGTGTTGGGCTACCCCCTGTTTATCATTCGGGGCACACCGTAAATCCTGCCGTGACGAGGAGTGCCAAAGGAGGTGGAAGCTTTCTAGAAAACAGAGTAATGTGCGATCCGGGTGCGTTTGTCACCGGCTCTGCAGCAGTGTTGGCAAGGAAGGGATTGACTGGTTTTGTTTTCCTCTTGGATCGAGCAGAACAAATCGAATGAGCCAGTTCTTAACTTCATCCCAGTTGAGCAACAGATGATGTCCTTACCCGGATTGTGCAAGGCAGCTGAGGCCTTTCAGGAATAGCTGAAACACTTGGGATATGTTATTTCCAGTACTAACGTACAGAGTTAACAAGGTGAAGCAGAGCTCGTCTTTCCTTATTTTCTTTTGCCCTTTTGAGATTTTTTTTCTTTGGAGGGGAGAGGGAACGATTTGGTCTTTCCAACACCAGCCACACCTAGAGAAGAGAGAGCAGGAGAGCTAGAGATTCAAAGCTCATTTTTCTTATTGACACGATCTTGGAAGGAAGACAGACCCTCCCTGTAGTGTTTCATTAGGAAAAGTATTCCGTATGCTTATCAGTACATCAGGTAGCGCTGTTTGATGGCAGCGAGGAGTTAAACGTTGCCTTGGAGCTCTTGTTTCAGCCCAGCCTTGGACGTCCAGGGGTCACTGAGGTAAGACCCAGGGTCTCCTCATAAAATTTATGGGTTCAGTACCCACTGGGCTAACTGAAGGCAAAACAATACCAAGTGATTGATCTAAGAGGAATTTGTTAGTGCAGGAATTCTTAGATTTAGCAGCCAATGCCAGTCTTATTCCTGTGTTCAGGGAAAAGAATCACAGAGTGGACTGAGTTGGAAGGGACCTCAGAGCTCATCCAGTTCCACCTCCCACGGGATCAGGGGCTCCACACCCCATCCAACCTGGCCTTGAACCCCTCCAGGGATGGGGCAGCCACTTCTCTGGGCAACTTGTTCCAGGGCCTCCCCACGCTCATTGTGAAGAATTTCTTCCTAATGTCTAGTCTAAATCTTCCCCTTTCCAATTCAAAACCGTTCCTCCTCATCCTATCACTCCAGGCCCTTGGAAAAAGTCCCTCCCCAGCTTTCCTGGAGCAGCTTTCAGCACTGGAAGCTGCTTTAAGGTCTCCTTGGAGCATTTCTCCAGGCTGAACAACCCCGACTCTCATCCTGTCCTCATATGGGAGGTGGAGAAAGAAAGAGAGAAAAAGGAGGAAAGAGAGAGAGAGAAAGGTACAAGGACATCACCTGGGCTCCCATCCTCTTCTCTCTCCCACGGTGATGGGTACTGCTGATAAAGGCCCATCTTCCAGGCTAATATTTATAGTTTCTTTGCTGGGTCAGCTCAGTGCTGCTTCTTGGAAAGTTCTGGAATTGAGTTGGAGGGCCTTAGGGGATGACTTGGGCCCCTCACCACAAGAAGGATGTTGAGGCTCTGGAGTGAGTCCAGAGAAGAGCAACGAAGCTGGAGAAGGGGCTTTGAGAGAGCTGGGGTTGTTTAGCCTGGAGAAGAGGAGGCTGAGGGGAGACCTCATTGCTCTCTCCAACTACCTGAAAAGAGGGAGCTGGGCTCTNATGATCTGGTGGGTCTCTTCCAACCTGGTTGTTCTATGATTCTATGATTCTGGGGTCTTAGACGGGTCCAAGGTATCGTTCTGCCCCTGCTCTCCGCGACCTCTCTGGGCAGCAAGCGCAGCTGGGCTGCTTGTGAGAGCAAGATAAGGTGTTGAAGGACAGTGCTTCTGCTGCAGTCTCAACAGTGGTTTAAGGCAGCAAAACAAGTGGTTTAAGGCAGCTGAAAAGAATCAAGTCTCTTCAGCCCTACATGCTTTTCTCCCTGCTTCCAAAACACTGTTATTTTCCACACTGTACATTCAGAAGTGTTCCTTTCCACTGACTGGAAAGACAATAAAACTCTCTTCGTGGCAGACACCTTTCCTGGCAGGATTCATGGTGTGGATTGGAGACAGCTGAGTCCAGGCTGAGTTGCTGAGAACCTCATCCCACTGGGCTTTGCCGGTGCCTGCCAGGTCCAGGGTAAGAGGGTTCAGGGAGATGGCCTCTTCGGGGTTAATTTTCATAGAATCATACAACAACCAGGTTGGAAGAGACCCACTGGATCATCCAGTCCAACCATTCCTATCAAACACTAAACCATGTCCCTCAGCACCTCATCCACCCGTCCCTTAAACCCCTCCAGAGAAGGTGACTCAAACCCCTCCCTGGGCAGCCTCTGACAGTGCCCAATGACCTTTTCTGTGAAAAATGTTTTCCTAATGTCCAGCCTGAACCTCCCCTGGCGGAGCTTGAGGCCATTCCCCCTCGTCCTGTCCCCTGTCACTTGGGAGAAGAGCCCAGCTCCCTCCTTTCTACAACCTCCCCTCAGGTAGTTATAGAGAGCAATGAGGTCTCCTACTTTTCTCTTACTTCACCTCCTTGAGCTGCTGAGAAATCAGATGGGAGCCAGCGATGATGCAGAAGAAGGACTGGGTGGAAGAGAAGAATGAGACCCCATCACGGCAGGAGTTACCATGATTGAAATGGTTGTGGGGTTGCACAGTGTTTTGGAGCATCCGTGTGCTCCTTGCTGACATGGATGTTAAAGCTCAAATTTACATGGGAATCTCCAGATTTCAGTTAAATAACTGCTCTGGCAGTTGTTATCCAGGGTGTGGATGGGAGCTTGGTGGAGCTTTCAGAAGGACTGGGAGCAAATTCGTTTGGGAATTTGGTTAGTAACCTTCCAGTAGCTGAAGGGGCTACAAGAAAGCTGGGGAGGGTTTACAAAGGCTTGGAGTGATAGGACAAGGGGCAATGGGTATAAACTGGAGAGGAGCAGATTTAGACTAGACATAAGGAGGAATTTCTTCACCGTGACAGTGGTGAGGCTCTGGAACAGGTTGCCCAGGAAGGTGGTGGCTGCCCCATCCCTGGAGGGGTTCAAGGCCAGGTTGGATGGGGCTTGGAGCCCCTGATCCAGTGGGAGGTGTCCCTGCCCATGGCAGGGGGTTGTGAATGGATGATCTTTAAGGTCCCTTCCAACCCAAACCATTCTATGATTCTGTGAATTGAGCCAAGGGCTGTGGTGATGAGGTCCTGCTGCTCGGCCAGCTCTGATTCCAGGTGCCTGGAAGTAGTACCAGCAGGTTTCGGTGCGTAAACCAACGAAGGAGGCTGTTCTTGTTCATTCCAGCTGGAGCCCCTGTGGCAGAGTTATTCTTTTAGATGAGATAACATCAGGTCTATGCACAGTTACACCTCGTGACCGTCAAGTGGAGGGAAGTTGTACATCTGAGGTTTCACAGAGCAAGAGGCGTCTGTGGTGGCGTCGCTAGGCTCCTGCTGCTGGTGACAAGGTCAGCCTGCAGTTCTCCAGGAGAATCTCATCGGGTTGTCAGCATTAATCTTTGCATCTCTTAATGCTCGTTAAGTTGGATCCAGTGTCTTTACTAAATACCTGGTCTCACATGAGGGTTTGTTGCCAGCTGTAGGTGGGTGGAAGGAGAAATGTGAGGTCACTCTGACACTCTTTGTAAGGCAGATTTATCTGAAAAGGGCTTCTTTTCTCTTCTTCTACCCAAGACTGTTGTAATAAATAAAAGAATTAAAACCTAATTGGTGAATTTAGTGTTAAAGGGTTTTCTTTAAGAGGTTGACAGATAAATATTACACGGAGAACAGCTAAAAGAAAGGGAAGTGTTCCTGTAGGTATCTACGAGGCTGAGGACTGGATGCATTGTTAGGCACAGTGATGTTGGGCTGATGATTGGACTTGATGCTTTTAGAGGCCTTTTCCAACCTTAATGATTCTGTGAGTCCAGGATTTTGATAGGAATGGTTGGACTCGATGATCCGGTGGGTCTCTTCCAACCTGGTTGTTGTATGATTCTATGATTTGATCTCACTGGCCAACCCAGTCTGGGAGCCACTGTGTCACCGTTGAATGCGAACATTGAGACTAAGGAGAGGTTTCTGTGAAAGCCTCTTGCTCTGGAGAGTCTGATGCCGTTAGGGGCGTCCGTGGTGCGAGGGCTGGGGAGATGGATAGGCTGGGAAGTGGTGGAATCGCGTGGCTGGTGAAATACTCCTCTAGAGACAAGAATCACGTGTTCGCGGTTCAGCATCAGCTGAGTGGTGGGGGAATGAGCAGGCAAAACCTGCTTTTGCAAGAAAACAACAAGCAACCCACGTGGAGATCTTCGATATAAGACCTCAGCTCTGGCTTTTGACTTCTAAAGGAGTATTTAGCCTTGCATCGCGTCCCCAAGCTGGCCCTGCGTGGGTGGGGTGGTCAAACTGGCTCCTACCAGGAGGCAATTGGTGCTCTGGACGGGTCCTGAGGCCACTGCTGCCTTCTTAGAAAGCAAATCGTGAAAGGATATGCCCACCCTGTGCATTCCATTGTTTATCAGTTACTGTTGCTACTGTTTCAAAAACACTGGCTCTTGCAGTGAAGCCTGAGCTATCAAACTACTAAAGCCCTGGTGTGTTGCTGTGCAGATGAAGGACCTCGTCCGTCCGTCCCCCCCCATCTGTGCTAGCTGAGTTCATACATTTGTTTTCCCCAACCTCATGATAAGACAGGGAGTTTTGTGGGACCATTCAGCAAACTGCCGACCGTTGCCGAGAGGACGTGATGCTTGCGGCTGCCAAAATCCGCGTCCTTCCCCCATCTTAGACATAAAGGCATATGTTTGGGGGTGGTTTCAGAAAGGGAGGACAACAAGAGTTAGGGTTTTTTGACTTCCTCTTAATGTTTTCTTTCTCTTTGCATCTGTATTTCAGTTTTAGGGCTGTACCCAGATCTCTGCAAAACTGACAAATCAGCTGCAGCGCCTACTGATAAGGAGTAAAGAAACACACTGTGGTAGTTAAAGGCAGTAAGTATCGCTGTGTTAGCTTGGATACTGATTTTCTTTCCTTTTTTTTTTTTTTTTTTAATTCACAAGCAGGGCTTTTTACTACTTACACAGTAGGAATTTGTCGGTAGCTTGCTGGCATTAATAGTCTATTTCAGCTCTTTTCTATAGCCCGGCAGCTTGAGGAGAGGAAAAAGCGAGCTTTGTGTATGGAGCTGTGTTCGGGTCTGTGCTGCAGTGCCCATCTGAACTTGTCTCTGCCTATTTTGTCAGCTTTTGCTTCCCTCTAGTAGGTGTGAGATCCTTCTTAAACCCATAAGGACACCTCAGCGCTCTCTGCAGCTCCCTGAAAGGAGGTTGTGGTGAGGTGGGTGCTGGGCTCCTCTCCCAGGTAACAGGGGACGGATGAGAGAGAATTGGCTTCAAGTTGCTCCAGAGGAGGTTTAGGTTGGATACGAGGAAGGATTTCTTTACTGAAAGAGTGGTGAAGCGCTGGCAGAGGCTGCCCAGGGCAGGGGTGGATTCTCCATCCCTGGAGACGCTCAAAAAAACACGTGGACGTGGCGCTTGGGGACGGTTTAGTAGGCACAGTGGTGTTGGGCTGACAGCTAGACTGGATGAGTTTAGAGGTCTTTTCCAGCTTGAATGATTCCGTGATTCCGTGACATCCCACCAGAAGCTGCCTCTGCTTGGATCAGGGTTGTGGCTGTCCCTGACCTGAACAAGTTTGCTCCGTGGTTTTGCTTCTTAAGGTCTTTACTGCAAACAAGATGCTTTCTTGTTCTTTTTTTTTTTGTCTGGCTTTTTATTGTTTACTTCTCAGTTGATCTGCAAAGGAGGAGGACTGGGACAAAACACGTGGTGTTCCTAACCGGGAATATATGGAGAGAGTTGTAGCTATTGAAACAGGGACTGGCATTCCTGAACTGGTGTGGTTGCATTTATTTGGGTGTGGATATAATCATGTTTCTGCGATACGACTCCTGCTGAGTCTGAAATGCTGGTGTCAGTAAAGCCAGGAGGGGAAGCCAGACAAAAGCTTGGATAAAAGTCAGAATTTCAGTGCCTCTTGCTGATGGTTCATGGGAAAGTAATGATTTTAGCGTTTAACTTGATTTTCATAAAGCACTAGGCATCTGCTTTTTATGTGGAATTACAGTTTGTGAATGTGTATTTTACAGCCCACAAAGCATCAGAAATGGCTTAGTTTTGTGTCTAGATTTTGCTCTTGCAGGTAGATCCTTCTCACAGGCTAATGAAAATGGTATTTAACAACAGAGCTGCGATTGCTGCTGCTGTTACCCACGGCAGCACCACTCAGCCTTTCTGAGTTGATGGAGCAGAGGGGACACTTGTCACCCTCTGCCAGTGCAGAGCTTCTGTCTTCTCTGGCCAGTGTGTTTTCTTGCCTCGTGTGGGCTCACCGGAGATTTCAGGAAGACTGGAATGTGTTTATATAATAGTTTCTATATTATTTTAGGCTCCTGCTTTTACTCCAATGTAGGCGAATGATTAACCTCTCCTTTGCCATCACTAGAGGAAACGTGAAATTCATCACAGAATGGTTTGGGCTGGAAGGGACCTCAAAGCCCATCCAGTTCCAACCCCCTGCCACGAGCAGGGACACCTCCCACTGGATCAGGGGCTCCCAGCCTCATCCCACCTGGCCTTGAACCCCTCGAGGGATGGGGCCTCACCCCCCTCATTGTGACGAATTTCTTCCTAATGTCTAAACTGCTATAGAAGACATCAAATCATCTCGATCTAACTCCATCCTTCGTTGCTTTCTCGATGAGCTAGAGTAGGATTTCCTGGCCAGGAGTGTTCAGTGGCCTCGCTGAGCTGAAAACTGCTGATGCCCTGAGCTGTGCATAGGTCGGAGCTCTCCTGCGTGGGAGTCTTTTCTCTGGAGTCGGTGTCTTTTGCAGGTGTCGCGAAGGGGGCGATGTGAGAGGCTCCATCTCTGCGAGAGCTCTGCTGCCAGCAAGCACGAGCCTCCAGCGAATGCCCGTGCCAGGCTGCGCTGTGGGAATGCGGCTGCAGGAATAGGGCAAGGGTAGAAGCACCAGGCAAAGCTGCTGGGAAGGAGAGAAGAACCCGCTACGCTAAATCACGAATCCCCTGGGGACACAGCTCAGTAGTTAGCATCTTCCAATGGCGTTCCTTTATGACAGCCTCATTGTGCGTGTCCTTTAGAGAGGAAGCAAACGATCTTTGAAACAATCTGCTGGCAGCTCAGGCTTGGCCATTTGAGCTTTTCCAGGGCGTTTTTGCTGTGTCACTTTTTCCTTTCATGTTCCAGCTCAAGGGTGGTTGTTCTTTCCCCATCACAGTACCTTAAAGCGCTGCTGACAGTGTCACTCCAAGGACGAGACGTAGAAGGCAGCAGCCTAGTGCGAACGAGAGATACCGCAGAACGCTTCTGTTTGGTGAAAGCTGCTCCCTTATCTGCGTGCGACGCAGTTTTCGCAAGGCTGGGAGGCTGCACGGTGGCATGAGTTCTGTCCTTGATGTAATCCACCACGTTATTTTGATTAGAACGCTAACATAACTCCTGGCAGCGTCAAATCTGACTGCTAACAGTGATTTCCCTTCGAAGCCTTGATGCGGTGCTAACACGCAAAAAAAAGGTCTCGTGCGCGTCCTGTTTGCACGGAGCTCAGAAGACGCCGTGTTACATGGGAGGTGCCAAGGCAGCGCTGCAGCCGTATATAGGGCGAGGAAGCATGGTAGGTGCTGACAGGGTGTTGGGGGAGGTGTTAATTGGTGTTTTAATGGTGTTTAGGAACTGCAGCTGCAGCAGTGGTGTGATGATGCTTAGTTCTTTCATATTTGTTTTGTATATGTCTGCATATATGTGTGTACGTGTGTATTTTTCTCTCTCTTAGGAAGGCTCCCTTGTCCTGATCATCTGCGCTCCCGTCGCTACTGTACTCGAACGCCATGATCTTACCTACCTCTTGCTTGTTCAGTTTCCAGGTGGCAGAGACAGGGTGAAGCTCTGTGCGAGGCGGGAGAAGCCGATGGGGGATCCCCGCGCGTAGCCCAGGATGGACTGGCTGTGACGGCCTTAGCTGGAGAGGGGGTGACGATGAAGAGTTCCTGCAGAGCTGGTCTCCACAGGGAACCGCTGAACTCCACGGCCTCCACCTTCCATCAGGTCAAACGGTATGAACAGACCAGCTCCTTTACCTGTAGTCAAGCAGCTAGCACCGAGAGAAGAGCAACGAAGCTGGGGAAGGGGCTGGAGAACAGACCTTATGGGGAACGTCTGAGAGAGCTGGGGGTGTTTATCCTGGAGAAGAGGAGGCTGAGGGGAGACCTCATTGCTCTCTACAACTACCTGAGGGGAGGTTGTGGAGAGGAGGGAGCTGGGCTCTTCTCCCAAGGGACTGGACAAGAGGGAATGGCCTCAGGCGCCACCAGGGGAGGTTCAGGCTGGACATTAGGAAAACATTTTTCACAGACGGGGTCATTGGGCACTGGCAGAGGCTGCCCAGGGAGTTGGTTGACTCACCTTCCCTGGAGGTGTTTAAGGCACAGGTGGATGAGGTGCTGAGGTACATGGGTTAGTGTTTGGTGGGAATGGTTGGACTCGGAAGATCCAGTGGGTTCCTTCCAACCTGGTGATTCTATGATTGAATTTTTTCCCCTAATAAAACCTTTGGGGCATCGTGAGAATCCCTGACATGAGTGCAGCGAGGGATGTTGAGGTTTGGACTCAATGACCTGTAAAGGTCCCTCCCAACCCAAAGCATTCTACGATCTATTGTAGGCTCCTTGTGGACCCTAGAAAGGAGTTGTGAGCATCAGACCTTGGACTCGATGATCCAGTGGGTCTCTTCCAACCTGGTTGTTCTATGATTCTATGATTTAGGCTTCTCCTTATTTTCCTGTTGCCTTACGTGCCACTCAAATATTTGGTCTGTGTTTTTACTTTCCGATAGTGGCGCTTTGGGACATAGTTTAGCAGGCACGGTGGTGACGGACTGATGGTCGGACTGCATGATCGAAAGGTCTTTTCCAACCTTAACGACTTGATGATCCTAAATGAAATGTCGGAATGGCTTAAGGGCAAAAACGTTCTTTGACATTTTGATTTGATAATGACAACTGCAGATTCACTACAGCTGGCACCGTACTTGGAGAAATCTTTGGGTTGTTTAACCTAAATGTAAATTAATTTGAGAACACAGCTTTAAAGTAAAACTGAATTGGAGATTGGCTCTTCCTACATGGCGGTCGGCTTAAAGCAAGTAGAAATACTGGCAGTGATTGTTGCGTTTTGTCTTACTATGGAGTAAGTAATTAGATTAGTTCAAGCTCAGATTTTTGTCTTGCTTGCCCTCCTGCGTCTCTTTATTAAGAAGAAATGCACGATTGATTTCAAACACTTGTGCTTAGGCGACAATTAAGTGAACGCCTCTCACTGCGTCTCGTTATAGGAACGTGGTGCAGAACAGCTTGTCCTTAGGCAAATGCAAGAACATGCCGGTTTGCTCGAGTTCAAGCTACTTGAAAATATACGTGTCTCTTTTTTTTATCTCTTCTTTTGTGAAACCAAGGCTCTTAAACTTCCTCAGTCTGGAGGGAGAGCCAGCTTTCTGGTTTCCAAAAGCTGTGTGGGCTTAAAGCAAACTTCAGCCTTTGTTTTTTTTGTGGCTGTGCAGGCAGCGTACGCTCCCTGTGTTCGCTTCTTGGTAATTTAGCGCTGGAAATGACTTCCTGGGTCACCCAACTCCTTGCTTTCCCAAGCAGCATCTCATCTCTTTTGTAAATTTAGACATTGAGCCTAAAAACACGTCGTTTCTTCTCTCCTCCTGTAGATGAAACCGTTACTGAAGCAAGAGTACGGTTGGAGTTGGTGATGTTTTCCAACCTCGTGATTCTGTGTTTCTATGACAGATCTTGCTGTGCAACTAGGACTCTTCTTTTGATTCCCAGACTGATACGTGCCGGCTCGTACCCTCGTTTGAACTTGTGCTCTGTTTATTTTTTGGCGTAAGGGTTTTTTTTCGTGTTTTCCCTCATTTGCTGTATTCTGTGAAACACGGTTGTGTACCCTCACCTGTGGCTTTGCTGGGTTAAATGACCCGAGTGTTATCCAGTATCTCCTTCAACAACGACTCTCATCATTCAGTTGAAGGTTGAGTCACCTTCCCTGGAGGTGTTTAAGGCGCGGGTAGACGAGGTGCTGAGGAACATGGGTTAGTGTTTGATAGGAACGGTTGGACTCGATGATCCGGTGGGTCTCTTCCAACCTGGTTATTCCATGATTCTGTTATTCCCAACTCTCTCTTCTGGGTGAATCCCCTCTCAGCCACGGCAAAATGTGTGTGCTGCGCTCTGCAGCGGATCTGGCAGGAGGGCTTTTTGCTCCTGCTTTAGAATTTGGTTTGGATTGGAAGGATCCTCAAAGATATCCGCTTCCAGCTCCTTGTATCACAGAATCCCCTCTGCTTTTCTCTTCGATAGGCGTGTTTCTGGGACCAAACATGGCTCCCGATTGCGGTGTTCAGCTTTCTGGCGTGTCACCGTCCGCATTTCTGAGCTCTCACCTGTTTCTCGTACCTCTGCCTTGCTGGCGATGCCTTTCTCTCTCGGGATGTGCCTGGAGCGCTTGTGCCGAGGTCATTCCTAACACAGAGTGTTCCCGAGGCTGATTCTTGAGGCGCGTCTTTGGTTTCCAGGCTGGTACTTTCTTATCCAGCATCACCTGGCGCTGGCTGCTGCTAAGACAGCTCCTTTGTCTGCTTTCCCGTTCCTCTGCCAACCTGTCCTAACCAGTAAATCTCTTTCTGCCTCTAAAATCCCTGTGAAGATGATGTAGTACGTTTGTCTAAAAAGATCCCTTTTTTTGAGAAACCCCCAGGTTAGTTTGGCGTATTGAATTATTCCCTCTTCTCCCTTTTTCTCTGTGTCGCGTTAATCCTCTTTGCTTGCAGAGCACCTTTATATGGAAGCCAGACCACCAGGCCTGGAGAGGCTGCAATTCTTCTCCTTTTCTCTCCTGCAGTGCCACCTCCAAGGTGCCACATGTTTTATGAGCTCATATTGTTGCCTTTCAAGAGGTTTATAAATCTTGCTGCTTAGCCTGTGGTTTATGAGGCTGTTTTGGATTCTGAAAACGAGGTGAGCCACTCCTCACAATTTTGTTGGAGCTTTTTAATCCTTTCCCTGCCTAACTTTGTCTCCAAATAAACCCCTGGGCTCTTGCCCTTCTGATCACCCTTATTGCCCCTCTTGAATAACAGCGCAAGCTCAGGTTTAGTATTTTGTGTTGTACTTAGCCTTAATCTCTACCCTGACTATGCTTGCAGACCTTTTTCTCTCCCTGTGCTTCCTCGAAAACCGAAGAACCTTTTACTGTTTCTTTGTTTTAAATACTTTCACTGAGCCTTAATTCTGCACCGGTTCTCACGTGCATTCCTAGAATTTTACTCTCCAAGATGCAATTTTCCAAGTGATGTGAGTTGGTGACTTCAAACCTGCTTCTTGTATCCTTCCTGAGGAAGGAACATATTCATAGAATCGTGGAATGGTTTGGGTTGGAAGGGACCTTAAAGCCCATCCAGTCCCACCCCTGCCATGAGCAGGGACACCTCCCACTGGATCAGGGGCTCCAAGCCCCATCCAACCTGGCCTTGAACCCCTCCAGGGATGGGGCAACCACCACTTCTCTGGGCAACCTGGGCCAAGGCCTCCCCACCCTCACAGCACAACATTTCCTCCTAAGATCTCATCTCTATCTCCCGTCTTTCAGCTTTAAACTATTCCCCTTGTCCTGTCCCTGCACTCCCTCATCAAGAGCCCCTCTCCAGTTTGCCAGGAGCCCCTTTCAGTCCTGGAAGGCCAATATAAGGTCTCCCTGGAGCCTTCTCTTCTCCAGTCTGAACAACACCAGCTCTCACCCTGTCCTTGTATGGGAGGTGCTGCAGCCCATGGATCATCTCCATGGTTTCCTCTGGACTTGCTTTAACAGCTCCATGTCCTCCCTGTGCTGAGGACTCCAGAGCTGGACACAGGACTTCGGATGAGGTCTCACCGGAGAGCAGAGGGGCAGGATCCCCTCCTCACCCTGCTGGTCCCACTGCTTTGGATGCAGCCCACGACACGGTTGGTTTCTGGGCTGCAAACACTCATTGGTGGCTCCTGTTGAGCTTCTCACCCCTCAGCACCCCAAGTCCTTCTCCTCAGGGCTGCTCTCAGTCCATTCTCCACCCACCCTGTAATTGTGCTTAGGGTTTTCTCCACTCACACGCAGGACCTTGCTCCTGGCCTCACTGAACACAGTGAGGTTTGCACACACCCACCTCTCCAGCCTGTCCAGGTCCCTCTGGATGGCAGTATTCACTTGGATTTTCTCCTGTTCTCGATTGGGACACATTCTTAATAGCAAAAACCACCTTTTGACCCCTGGCAAATGCCTGTCGGGTTGTGCTGTCTGCAGCGAAATCCTCCACGCCGCAGTGCAGCTGGCTTCACGAACCAATTCACCTCAGCCTTGAGTTTCAGAAGAACCAACCGATGCCTTCCCTTCAGATCTACTTTTGCTTGTTCTTTCTTTTGAACTCTGAGTCTCGTAATGATAGTGCCGTCCAAGGTTAATTTCAACAACCTTTCATGTGTTCTCATTATGTATGCGCAGCAATGAAGACTAAATAGCATCACTTTGTGTTGATTCATTAACTGTTTGAAGAATTTTGTGCGCCATCTAGAAAGATTGTGGTCCTCTTGTGCTTAATGAAGTAGAAAACAAATGTTAAATTAAGAAAGATAAAACATTTCCATAAGGAAACGTGTCACTTATCTGTGCTGCTCTGGGGAGAAGAGAAGAGAAGGCACTGGGGAGACCTTGGAGCAGCTTCCAGCACTGAAAGGGGCTCCGGGAAAGAAAAATTTCAGCGATTTTAAGCTGAAAGAGGGGAGATTTAGATGAGATGTTAGGAAGAAATGTTTTGCTGTGAGTGTGGGGAGGCCTTGGCCCAGGTTGCCCAGAGCAGTGGTGGCTGCCCCATCCCTGGAGGGGTTCAAGGCCAGGTTGGATGGGGCTTGGAGCCCCTGATCCAGCGGGAGGTGTCCCTGCCCGTGGCAGGGGTGGGGCTGGATGGGCTTTGAGGTTCCTTCCAACCCAAACAGTTCTATGGTTCTTTGTAGCTTTATTAAACCACTTCTTTTCTTTTGTCTCGGTGCCCTTCTGTGTTTTTGGGTTTTTTTTCTTTTCTTACCTTAGCATGTTCCACCAGAAGCACATGTGCTGTCCCATCATTTTTGAATGGTTTTGGAGCAGCTTCTAACTTTGACTACCAAACCTTTCTTTCGTTCTCTTCTGCTGTGTCATTCCTGTGTCGTCTGTAGTGCGGCTGGGAAGCAGGGGGTTGAGCTTCCTTGGGCTCAACACAAAATCGCTTCTGCGTCACTCGCTTCACAGTAAGTGCTTTTACACAAAAGATTGGCAAAGCAATGGCACTTATCCCCGTGTAAGATTCAGAAAAGTAGCTGAGGCAACTGTGCTTTGTGTTGAATGATGAATAGGCAGGTGTGTTTACTTCAAAATGTGTTCAGAGCTTAATAACAGGTGGGAGCCTTCAAACTGGAGTGGTCTGTGCGTGAGGCTGGGGTGTGCTGAAACCTCTTCTTCTAGAAGGCAACGGATATTAGGAGAAATTTCCTTGCTGAAACAGTGGTGAAGCATCAGAACAGGCTGCCCAGGCAGTGGTGGAGTCACCATCCATACAAGGGTTCAAAAAAGCTTGTAGGTGTGGCGCTTCGGGACGTGGCTTAAGTTTTGTGCTGGTGGTTGGACTGGATGGTCTCAGAAGTCTTTTCCAACCTTAATGATTTGACAGCTTTTCCTCTGTTCTGCTCTGTTTGGTTGTTGTATCACCCAAAGCCAGGTTATTTCAACACCTGACATGGATGAACAAGTGGTGGGGGAATCCAGAGTTAAGAGTTAGGCACCTGTTGTGTGTGCAGCTCCTCAGCTCTCCTGGGCCAGCTCTGCCCCAAGCGCTTGGCTTTTCCCACTTCCCCCCAGACTGGCAGCCCCACGGGGAGCACTGCTTCAGCAGTTGGATACCTTCTCTTTACCTCCAAATTGCAGAATCATAGAATCACCAGGTTGGAAACATCCTCCTTGTGGTGAGGGGACCACAACTGAACACAGGATTTGAGGAGCG
>WAAB01015154.1:0-20108 GCA_013389865.1 Piaya cayana | reverse complement strand
TGGCCTCTGGCTGGATTTAACTCAACTTACCACTACTCTCTGGGCCCAACCATCCATCCCATTTTCTACCCAGGAGAGCATTAATAATGTGAACTCAATCAAAATACATAAACCTTCTTGAACAACTCAACTTCATAAGAAACATTTGAGTGTGTGTAGGTGAACAGCACCAACCTCATGACACTGTGAAGGCATAGAGTCCACTAGTGATTGCTACTGCAGGAAAAGTAACTGTCTTAATTCCATGCAAAATTAGCAGTTGTGCTTGTGGGTTCCTCTTTTCAATGTTGTTACCACTTTGGAAGTTTTAAGCCTTGCAATGCTGCTTAGCTTAACCTCACTAATGGAGCTTTCATGTTTTGATCCTTAATAAAGACAGACTTTTCTCCTCATCCAAAGTATACAGTTTTCTGAGGCACTTGCACATTTTTCCCTAGGAAAAAAGATCTTTTTCTTGGTGTATTACTTGGGAGCTGAAATTAAAGACAATGACAACACAACTAATTCACTTTTCTTTTGCAGGATTTCAGTATCAAGAACCATGAAACTATGGAGTTATGTGCTATAAGAAAATTTCTGTAACCTGCAGCCCCATCATATAGGCTTTCTCTGAACCCAAACCTTATTTTAGCTAGTTTAATTACAGCAGTAATATTTTTTAAAAGCAGGTGGCTATGGCAATTTTGTTTTACTCATCTTTGTATAGCACAATGTAAGTTTTATAAGCATAGTAGCAACGAATATTTGTATTATTTATAATTTAATGTTTCTGACCACAGCATAGTGATGTAAGATGCCCTGGCATGACAGCAAGACCCTTGAAAATTAGAGATGTAGGAGGCCATAAAACATATACATGGGATAACATGGGATGAATCATAGAATAATAGAATAGTTAGGGTTGGAAAGGACCTTAAAGATCATCGAGTTCCAACCTCCCTGTCATGGGCAGGAACATATCTCACTATATCAGGCTGCCCAAGGCCCCATCCAAACTGGCCTTGAACACCTCCATGGTTGGGACATCTGCAGCTTCCCTGGCCAGCACGTTCCAGTACCTCACCACTATCATAGTGAAGAAATTATTTCTTATATCAAGCCTAAATCTGCCCCTCTCCAGTTTACACTCATTAACCCTGGTCCTATCACTACAAGTCTTTGTAAACAGTCCCCAGCTTTCTTGTACACCCACTTTAGGTACTGGAAAGTTGCTATAAGATCTCCTCAGAGCCTTTTCTTCTCCAGGCTGAATGAGAGGTGTTACAGCCTCTGATCATCTTTGTAGCTCTCCTCTGGACCGTTCCAACAGTTACATATCCTTCTTATGTTAGGAATTCCAGAACTGGGCACAACACTCCAGGTGGGGTCTCACAAGAGAGGAATACAGGGTTAGAGTCACTTCCCACAACCTGCTGGCCACACTTCTTTTGATGCAACCCAAGATACAGTCGGCCTTCTGGGCTGTGAGCGCACATTGCCAGCTCATGTCAAGCTTCTCATCAAGTAGCACCCTTAAGTCAGACATGCTCTCAATAGCAAGTAGATGGGGCAAAGACTGTCAGGGGTAGGAAAGAACATGTCCTTTCTGCACTAGGCATCATTCTGAACTTAAAAAAACCCAACACATAATCAAAAACCCAATGTCCTTGCTGAGATCCAGTCAGTAACAGAAGGCCATGCTGCTTCAGTACGTAAATATATCTTAGTGATAAATATATTTATATATATGGTACTGTAGTAATTTGCTGACTTCATGACTGTCTATGTTTTAGGGAACAGAAACTACTTGCAATGGGAATTAAGTCTCCAAGCAAATATTTAATTTGTGAAGCTAGAGGCCCCATAGCAACTGTGAATTTTCATGAATATCCCGTTCTCTTTATATACAGTCATTACTTTTTGTGTGTTTTACTGAAAAACTCAGAGAACTTTAATTGTATCATATTTAGACTTAGGAAATTTGCATAGAAGGGTTCAGTATTTACTGGGTTTTTTTAAATGTCTAAATGTTTTGGTGTAGGCTAACTGCTCCAAACAAGGCTTATGCAAAATTCAGAAATTCTAACAAAGATTTCCAAGAAGTAGCTTGGTTGAGGGTATGGTGTTCTGGGGAAGACAAAAGTTTAGCTGTATGGATATAAGTTTTTCCATTTCAGCTGATCTTGAGTCTAGTACAGTCCATTTCTTTCATTAACATCTTTGTGGCCCTTTGAAGGTTCTGAAGTCTATGAAAAAGATCAATTCCTATTGTGTTAAATGCTTCATAGATATGAATTTAAAGTAGCCTAGGTAAATTCCAAGAGAAACATTTCTAAACTTGAAATGGATGATCTTAATCTTTGCATGGAGAAGCAGAAGGTAAAAATAGTCCCAGAAATGCTACATGTTAAAATTTCTTAAAAATACTCCTCCTCTCACCACAAGAAGGATGTTGAGGCTCTGGAGTGGGTCCAGAGAAGAGCAACAAAGCCGGTGAAGGGGCTGGAGAACAAGTCTTACGAGGAGTGGCTGAGGGAACTGGAGTTGTTTAGCCTGGAGAAGAGGCTGAGGGGAGGCATTATTGCTCTCTGCATCTACCTGAAAGGAGGTTGTAGAGAGGACGGAGCTGGCCTCTTCTCCCAGGTGATAGGGAACAGGACAAGGGGAAATGGTTTCAAGCTCCTCCAGGGGAGGTTCAGGCTGGATGTCAGAAAAAAAACTTCATGGAAAGGGTCATTGGGCACTGGAAGAGGCTGCCCAGGGAGGTGGTTGATTCACCATCCATGGAGGTAATTAGAAGATGGGTGGATGAGATGTTGAGGGGCACGGTTAGTGTTTGATAGGAATGGTTGGACTCAATGATCGTGTGGGTCTTTTCCAACTTAATGATTCTATGATTCTTTGTAATATATTTCATAACTGTAACTATGGTTTGCCTCACTAATAGAGTATTTTTACCTTTTCTAGAGAATTACATCTGACCTAGAAGCACCATAACACAGTAAACATTAACAGTGATGATAATAAATATAATTTAAATTCTACTAGTTTTCATATTTTGAAGCAATCTTCATCCTGAAGCTCACTAAAGCATTCAGATAAAAATATATTATCACATATATTGTGTTTTATGGGCATGTATTCCACTGTATCAAGTTCATATACATAACTTCTATGGCTAAAGTGCAAGTTATTAATGAGTGGAGATGTATCTCCTCTTAATCTCCAGCACCAGCAAGTTTCCAGAAATTTGATCAAGTACTTACAAAACTGAAGTATTAGTTCTATGTCTCAAAATAAAAAAGAAAGCTTTCAAGGAAAGTTGTAACATATTTACCTTGTCTGTAAGAAATAATAAGAAATGCTATAGAGAACACAAGATATGTTGGTATCTTATTTAGCTCTCATAGCCTGTATCTTGGCTTCTTTCCTAAGCATGCCTTTCACGATCTGAAAGGGATCTTTTATAAGGAAAAATGACATAAAATTGACAATACCTGCCTTCACTATACTTCTATTTACATTCAAGTATTTAAAACAAATTTTAAATACACCTTTGTACTTCATTTGTGGAAAAATATCTTTGCTAAATATGAGTAAAACTATAAATAATGGTTTAGGTTTCTATGTTGCATACTTGAGTATGCAGTACTGAATTTCAAATGAGTGAATATCCTGAGCATTTTAAGAATGTGTTAAGATTTGGAAGGATGGAAACATGAATGATGCCTATATCAGTAAAACATAACTCAGCAGTTACAAAATTAACAGAACCAGTGTTTAGGTTCAATGTAGACAGCTCATTTAATTCATTCTTTGAAGGGA
This sequence comes from Piaya cayana, assembly GCA_013389865.1. Classification (NCBI taxonomy): domain Eukaryota; kingdom Metazoa; phylum Chordata; class Aves; order Cuculiformes; family Coccyzidae; genus Piaya; species Piaya cayana. The sequence goes on along the minus strand of WAAB01015154.1, from coordinate 16,304 downwards.
AATTTATAAGATGTACAACCTGTCTTCTATATTTATCTTTACCATGAGGGAATCTGTCAAAGGAAGCTCTATGAATAGGCAACATCTGCTATTCCACCATTAGATGGTCACAAGATTTAGTCTTACACAGCTGCAAAATCTGGCTTTCCTCTGATTATTCACTTACAGAACTACCTTGGTTATTGTCGGGATCGTGAGGTAAGGAGGAGTTGTATTTCCTTTTTCTTAATTAAATCTGAAATAATGAAAAACAATTTATCATAGAAAATTATACTTTAATAATATAATATTAAAGCACATCACTTACAAATTGAGATGTCCTATCACATAATTCCCTTTTGGTTTCCTCCCCGAGTAAGCAAAATAAAATGAAAAATAGATATCCAAGCCTTCTTACAAGAGTACATACAGTATGCCTTTTATTTAAAACTATTTTGAGATGCTTTAACAAAATGTTTCAATGTTTCTAACAAATACTGGGCTGGTAATAAACACTGCATTATTAAACATCTGTTATTCTAGGTAGTAACTATTTACATTATCCGTTAAAGATACAACTCTGCAGTCCTAAATAGCCATACTGTGATACATTGTATCTACAGAGTCTTATGACATTTTTTCTTCACTGCAGACATGAAAGCCAAAGAGATGTTGTCACATATATACTCATTTGGATACAAACAAGTTCCATAAAACATATGTAGCATCTAAAGCTTCCCCATAGACAACTGCATGTCAACATTTGTATTTCCAAAGTACAATTAAAGTTTCTGAAAATATGTTTTCAGTCACTAAATCCGTTTGTATAAAAGACCAGTTCCTGACGCTTACCCAATCATACTCTTTAAAATTGTGATCCTGATAGTCCCGCTTTCAGCTGAAAAGCAAAAGACAAACACTAAAATACCAGAATGCACAATGTATAATTGTGCATGTAACTGCTGTTTGGTTTGCATGGGCTAAACTAGGTTAGATGCAGAAAAAGCTGGGACTTCGTAGTGAAGAAAAATTTCAGAAGTATATTTGGAATGTGAGCTGCTTCCACTCTGAATTCTCCAACCCTGTTTCTCCCATCTGTACTGGGAGCCTTGTGGAAGACATTGTATTTCACAATATTAGTGATCCTGGACGAGCTAATGTATGCTTGTTGGGCCCTGTGCTTAAGGCTTGAGTAACCCCTATGTTAGCATAAGCAGCGGCTTTAAAGGATCCTGTTGGCATGCCCTATGCAAGCCTGTGCTGTGCTAGTGCATGTTATGACAGAGATAACATCCCATACTGTCAGGAGACAGTGATTCTGTTTGTCACAAAAACACAAAAAGCACAACAGCATGGGAAGGAGAAAAGATTCTCTCTGTGGATGAGGTCTGCACAACGTGCTGGAGGAAAATCTGCCCGTGCTCCATGCTACATGAAAGAAGTGCTGCCAGCATATGTGGGATGCACAATTTACTCTCTATCTATAGTACTTTTTACTCTTTCTTATTAAAATAACAATTTTACTACACCATGTGCTGGTGGGACTTTCTAACTGAGATCCAGAACTGCTCTACCCCTCCTTACTCCCAGCTTTCCCTGAGGGCAGAATATCATCTGCACTCCAGACAATTTTTATTTGAGTTTTGTGGACTGCAGTATACCATATGCAACTGAGGAATCAGAGATTATTAGGTGATGTTACTATATTTCACACTAAGAATCAATGAGCTGAACTTGCTGTGGATATTGTTACTTCATTGATTGTTTCTTCTTTGTTTGGTTGGTTTTGAGTGTATATTGAAAGAGATTCAAGTGCATAAACATACTATTATTTTCTGCCATATTATATGACCTTACACATACTCTTGTGTAAAGACTCAGACTAGACAGAAATATATTCCAGATAACTATGTCTCTGAACAGGCTTAGAGATATCACTTACTGTTTATCAACACTGTATATTTCTTTCTTGTGTTGTAAACACAGTTTAATAGTGGGTCTTTTTCTTCCTGCTGTCTTTCCCTTTAAATCTTCAAATAGAATTTTCAAGAGAGTAATAACATAAAATTGATGACTTGGTAGCACTAACCTGTGTTTACCCAAGAAGTCTGGATTGCTGGGTAGATTACGTAGACTGTAAACTGTCTCACAGGGCTCTGTAAATGCATTTAACAGGGATTTTTTTTTTAAAGAGAATCAAAACCAACAACCTTTTTTGACCACTCTTCAGGTGGTGAGTGGCATGGTTTAGTGTTTAATGGGAATGGTTGGACTCAATAATCTGGTGGGTCTCTTCCAACCTGGTTATTCTATGATTCTATGAATGTATTGAGAGATCCTTAGATTAATGGACAATTCAAATACTGAAGAAACAGAAAATAAATTTTCTTATTCTTTTTCTGGGTTCTTTGGCAGCGATAGGATGAATTTCTGCAGGAAGCATGGATGAGGACATGATCAAGAATGGGACAATATATTCTCTAGAAAACCACTGAATATTTTGTGTTCATGGTGTTCTATAGTTAAAATTGCTTTTTCAACTGCTGCAACATGGAAGCACCTGTGACCTACCTATGCTCTGGACTCAGTAACATGGTAGGTACTTTCCCACAGTCAGCTTCAGCATGAAAATTAATGCATAATTTTGAATGGCAACCAGAATGTCCAGGCTGGAAATCAATGTTCTTACAATTTAATGCCCCCAAAATAAAATAAAATAGAAAAAAAAAGTCAGTCTATTGCAATAAAAATATCGACTTTGCACATCATCTATTCCGAAGTTTTGGCTTTAGCTGCTAAAGGATACTCTGTTGCTCTCATGCTTCAGGAACACAGTGCAGTACAAGGTAGAGTATGCTTTTACAGAACAACACCTATTTGTTTCTAACTCCATGTTTCAGTTAGTTCTGATTGCTGTTTTAGCAGAAAAACCTGTTCCATGCAAATCTGTTGCTGAATAGATATTGTATCTCCAGTTCCTCCTGTATCTGAATCTGTGATGTTTCTGTACAAACTCTTGAAAATAAAAATAAAAATCACACGAGCTGAAACATCAACAGTATAGGAAAGAAGATGGTTCAAGGTGACAGAAGCTAGAAGTTCAGCCTGTGAAACACAATTCTCCTGCTTCTTGGTTTATGTTTATTTCCACACTTGCAATGAATATGTTCAAGTTAAAAAATTGCTGCTGGATTTTTCAGAACATAAAGCCTGAGGTTTGCTGTTCAGTTGTATTTCTAGATTAAGAAATGGGATGAATATGTGTGTGTATTTTCTTTTCTTTGTATTTATATGTATTCTATAGCACACAGAATGGGTAAAAACCTATACGTTAAGAAAGCTAATGCAGTACAATGTGCATGTTTATATAACTCCCATGAAAAAAACAGAGAGAAAGATAGCTGTTAACCTGGGCTCTCCGAAACAATTTTTCTTTAAAGGAGATAAAAAATGAATAATACTTAGCTAAATTGCTGGCCAAACTCTTATTGTTTCTACCACTCCTGAAAAAGACCCTGGGGAGCAGCAGCAGGATCTGTGCTATTGATTGGCTGGTTAAATAGAGGCCTATTAGATTCAGACAAGCTAGATTGATTATACAGCAGCAGAAGGAGCTCAGACTCAGAGCTGAGTGAACGTCAGAATGAGAGAGAGGGAGAGCAAGCGAGAGAAAGCACGCTGTAGAGGGAGAATGTACACACTATAGCATCAGTATGTGACTGCTGGTGCCTGATAACACTGATATCAAGCTCCTTCAGTGGACAACTTGCTGAGCTACCTTTTTCATTTGCAAGAGGATGCAAGCTCTAAGCCAGTGCAGCCGATAACAGATTGGACATTGGAATAGTTCATTTGACTTGTAATTATGTCTCTTAATGCTCTGCATCTCTGAAGAAAGGCTTGTAACAGAAGACAAAAAGTCATCCTGTCCCTTAAGCTCACATAGTTCTGATGATATACAGAGTTTAATTTTCCAGGTAAGGAAATTATTGTTTGCTTTTCTGAGCAGATTAAAAAAGGAATTATTCTTTTTGTATCTTAAATGTTAAATACAAGCTTTGGCATCTGTTTACAGAATGTGTTTAGTATACTTAAATTCCTTTCACTCATAGATTACATGTATCAAGTATTATGTACACCTGAAGACAATAAAGAACAGGACATGCTTTGTGCATTGCATTTATCATGCTTAACCCTTCAAATAAATGGGAATGAAGCAGCCAGAAAAAGATGATTTCTAACTACTTGTGTAATATTTTCATGTATCTTGCCCCACACATACTAAGTACTTTGGCGTAATAACAGCACACAAGCTCTCACATATTATTAATTAATTATCATACATGCTGTGAACCAGGCAGAGAGAACCTGAAGCATTTCATAGTGCTTTTCAGTAGTTTGAAACAGTATCTGTCTTTTGACTGCAAGCTTACTTCTGCTGTGAAAACACGATCTGCCTTAAATAATATGACATTAGACTGCCATCTTTTTATAGATACAGCAGTTATTGCTAACATTCTGCTTGCAAAACGGAGATCAAGGCTTGTGACCTGAAATATGAAACCTAGGATATTCTCTTATGCTGTGCTGCATGTTTGAAGCAGCCATCCTACAGACTGATTGCTTGTTTTGATGTGACATTGATGCCACTGTCTTCTAACTACCTTACTCTATGTAAACTTTCTACCTATGTCCTTTGATTGTACTGGAAACGGTTTTGCTGTGACAGGTGATAGGTTGTCATAGCTTGCTGTGGTTTTGAAGCAGATATGCTGAAACTGAAATAACCCAGCTTCTGGTGATGCAGTAAGTCAGTAAGTTAATTGACTCAGGATTTACAGGCCATTGGAGGTAAGGAGACACTAAGTAGACAACACTGTCACTTCATTAGTAACACATTCCTTCCAGCTGTGATAACCTGTATCACCTTCCTCATCAGTCTATGCACCCTGCTCCTTGCCCCAAACTGAAAGGAATTTTTCATATACTGGCTATTGTGAATGCTCCCTGAGTGAGGTAGAGGCATCGGTTTATTAACTCAAGAATTTAAACAGATTTGCACCCAGCCAAGTACGACTCTCTAATGCTTTGTCCAGTTAAGGAACTGCCTATAGCAAGGCAATGCTGATGGACCATGCATGTAACTATAATCCATTTCAACCAATGACAGAATTATCACTAATACAGAAAAACACTTTCTTCTCTTTCCTTACCCAGGTATTTTTTCATAACTTTATATAAAGCACTATACCCAAATACTTGCCTCAAAATCCCAAAAATGAAGCAGAGTTTCCACAGCTACAAAAACAATTATTTATTTGTAAAAGACACTATAAATGTTGAGGACCTTAGGCATGTATGGATTTTTTTAAAAAACTAACAATAATTTGAAGGGAAGCCTAAGTGACCAAATGAACAAAATATGCAGTAATTAAGAGACAGCTTCATCCTCTATAATGTATTATGTGAATAAGTAATAGCTAAACAAGAAGTAAAATGATAAGCCAAACCCAAAGGCTTACTTAACCTACAGCATTTCCCTTCCTTCCCTGGAGGTGTTTAAGTCACGAGTAGAGGAGGTCCTGAGGGACATGGTTTAGTGTTTGGTGGGAATGGTTGGACTCGATGATCCGATGGGTCTCTTCCAACCTGGTGATTCTGTGATTCTGTGTGATTCTGTGATTCATTTGTGCTGCTATATTTCTTTGTATTTCCTTGTGACTTAATGTGTAGGTTGTTTGTATATTTACAGTGGATTCATGTCAAGAATTTCAATGCTTCCTTCTGATATTCTTTTCAAGTAGGAAGAAAATCACTTGAGGGAACATTTTGCCACCTTAACTATCGTTGAGGACTACTTTAATCCATGAAATACTGTTAGAGGTGAGGATTGGATACTTCAGCTATAGAGTGAGTGTCAGAAACTAACCATAAATAATAGAAACCCTTTACATTTTAATTAACAGGTTGAAAAAATTAACAGCAAGATAAAGACCTAGGTATCTAAAGTTAGACCTATGAAATGTAAACAGAATTTTAAAATTAGTTGGAATAACTGTATGACTAATCCACTTTAGTCCCTTGCAAAACTTAAGGCCTTCCTCAAAATATTTCATGTGGAATTTGATTTGTAAAAGGAATCCTTTACATATGCTCAAAACCTTTCTAACAACTCTTATTTACCTCTCACTTTTCTATCTGAAAAGACTTGTTTACTATACTTGTGCTCTTTAAGTACATGGTATAACTTTTTGATTATTAATAAAATTCTACCTATTCTGTGATTTCAAATATAGCGATATGATTCCTTCCAGATTAATATCTTTTAGGATTCAGTTACATCCTAACCATGAAACTCCAACTAATGCTAGAAAGTACTTATATTTGCAAAGGGAATAGTCCATTTGAACATCAATTTTTTAAATAAACACAACAGAAAATCAGAAAACCAAACAAACTGTTAAGCTTCTACTCACGAAATATATTATTCATTTCTTGGTTAAAGATTGAGAGTGTAAGCATATTCTTGTGTTAGATTCAGGAAAATTAGCAGAAAAAAAACCCTTAAGTTGGAAAAGTTTTAAGAGGTTATGTATTATAAATTGCGTATTTTCTTTTTAGTCTATAATACTGTTAATCTGGACCTTTCGCCACACTTTAAATGGATTCAGTTGTATTGCCTTTATTCTCAAAAAGATTAATCTGATCTTTTTGAAACTGATTGATTACGTACTGCTTTCCAGCTTGAACTCAGAGAAGTGGAATTTATTTTTATTTTCCTAGATAACTCAAAACCATTAGGGGGCTCTTTCTTCCTACGATATCACACACCAAGCTATATTAAACAGATATACCTGGTTGCTAGTCCCCTTACCAAGAAAGCATGCTACTTGAATGATTTTATTCTGCATGCAGACCATTTTAGTAATACAGAGCCACTACAAATCTTGTTGGTATTTTTTAATGTATTACTGGGGGTTGGTTTCATGTTTTTGTTTTGTTGTTGGGTGTTTTTAGGTGTCGGGAAGAGTTCAATGCTGATAATTATAAAAGGATATTTCTCCCACTTTCAGTTATATGTTTATGTTATGAAATCATCTTATGACTCATAAATGAGAGTCAAGAAACAATATTCATCAAGAAAACATAATTTTAAGTAATCTCTGGGGTTGCTAAATCAAATTAACAATCTGATCAAGTGGAATATGAAGCACTATTGATGTCCAAAAAGCTTAAGTTTACTTATTCCAAAACTGGAAAGAAAATGTTATCCTGTTCAGTACTGTTTTATTGCATTGGTAGGAACAGACATACTCTTTACTCACACAGATTTTTCTCAGAAGACAGAGTATTTTTTATGACTTACCTTTGTACAAAGCAAGCCAGAAGTTAGTTTCAATTCTGCAAAAATTTACTCATGTGAGTAGTTGCACTGAAGTTACCATGGATCAAACTCTAATACACTTTGTTCTGTCTGTTATGCCTTTACTAGTTCCTGTACATTCATTGCGCCACCACACCTGAAATTAGTGGTGAAGTTTATGTTGTTCCTTGTGGGAGTTAGAAATAACTGCTGACTAGCCAGATACACATTGAGAAAAATTAGCAGAGTCATTGCTAAATATAGCAAGGTGGTTACGAGCACTGCAGCCACATGCTAAGCTGAGTCCAGGAAAAACATGAGTGTCAAAAGTCATGCAAAATAGTTGCAATGTTGAAAAATTTTCTTATTCCTGCAAACCCTGAAAGAATAAATACCATTTTGGTGGATGACTTCACCCACCCTGATCAACTTGCTACTTCTTTAGCTTGGAGAAACTCCAACATCAGCTCTAGTCACGAAAAAAAAACAACCAAACCACCTGTGGTGCTCTACATTCATGACATAGGAGAATAAGCAAGACAAGTTGGATTTTATTTCTGTTTTAAAGCTAAAAAATCTTGTCCTTTGTTTATTTTACTACAGACCTGAATACTCTCTCAATTAATGCACATGCTTATAGCAAATATCTCATGACATGCAAGGGAGAGCTTTACTCTGTCAAACAACATCTAGAAATTCTAACCAGGACCTGAAGACATTGCTTTTACTTCTTCATAGACAGAGAAACAGTCTTAATTTGAAGCTGACGCAATATGATAAAAATTATCAAACCCAGAAATAAATTATTATTTCTGAGAAACATAATTGATGGTTCAGACTCATAGCAGGTAATCTTCAGTAACTACATTGTCAGCACATAGCAAGTGCCACATCATAAAAATTAGCTGACCAACAGTGGAAGAGGGCTTTTTTATTGATAAAAGATAGCTAGAGTTATCTATGATTCACTTATATTTCAAATAACTTACCATGTCCTTGAACAGTCATCAAAGATGAGTAGGTATAAATTATTAGTTATCTTGAATTTATTTAAGGTCCAAAACAGACTAAGTAAATGCATGAAGACGACATGAGGTCTATGGAAGAAACACATAACACATACTACTTCTTTGATAGAGTCAAGTACCTTAGTTGTAAGATTCTTTTCTCCTCTGTTAAACAGAGTTTAATTTAATTGTATGCTCTGCTTCTTTGAAATCAATGGAATTTCATTAAAAAACAAAACAAAACAAAAACCAAAACCCAAACTCATACAAGATTCTTGCCACAAAGTTTCTGCAGAGCTTCACATCAGAGGTAACTCTAATTTATTGGTTGATTAATTTATCCCTTATATAAACTCACTATGCAAAGCACTTGGAAATACTTTTAAATGAAAATTGTTGTAGAAGTGTAAAGTATTATTATGGCAAACAGAAGTTGCTCAAACTCTAGATAATGAAAAATGCTACAGTCTGCTAGGCTCTATTAAGCATGAATAAATCATTTGTCTCTGATGAATGTTTAAAGATTGATAAAAAGCAATTCTTCAGACATGTACTGTAATAAGAAATATTTAAGATTTTTTCGTTTTTCCTGCATTTCTATTATATATGCAGGGAATCATTGATATGCCTAGATATAAGTAGAGAACTTTATAACAGTGATGAATGTATGCATTGTCAAAACATTTTCCACACAAATAGTAACCGCACAGACTAAAATACACTACATAATGTAACATAAAGCAAGAGCTCTTGCTGTTAATTGCTTTACCTGAAAAAAACATTAATTATAAAAAGATGGTCTTCGCAACTCCTGTTTATGTTGGATTTAGCCATATATCTTGCATTGAAAGAGCATCCTGCAGCTTCCTCATATTTGCATACATTCCCTGGGTCAAACTTACATATACATATATATGCATATACATCCCTACATCTACTTATGCTTAAGCTTATCCTTTACTGTTTATATTCCACAAAGATGTATACACCCACTAGATTGGATATGGAATTTTTAAAAAATATAACCGTGTAGAGTCCAACTATCTTTGTAATCTCGGATATTTGTGATTGATATATGCACTGCTGTACATCAAGCACTTCCTTGATTTTCAAACAGCTTCTTGTTGCAGATTATAGAATTTAACTAGCAAAATTATAGAATTTAACTAGCAAAATTACAACAATGTGATCAGCATGTACTTTATTACCTTATGCCAGTATAACAGACACCAGCGGACAGAATTATAGTTGTTTTGAGGCTGATTATTACTGGCAAAGCTGGAGCAAAGCATTAACACTCTACAGCGTCCATTAAAAAAGGAAATTGTTTCTTGACTGCAGCCTCTCCAGGTAGATGTTTCATGCAGACATTACTTTGAAGATCAGAAAGAACTCTCTGGGTATAGACTTATTCCTTTTACGTTATGTATCTATGTATCGTTTGACTGTTACAACATATCTAAGATCTTGAATAACTATTTACAAGTTATCTGACCTGACTGACTAACATGGAACCAGAAAGATGACAACAGTGAAATGGTGCAGAGATACAATTAGTATCTGGTTACAAGTTGTTTTCATACTATTGAGGAAAATTGTTCCAACTGATGTTATACCTTATTTTAAGATGGCACAGTAAAGCGACACCTCTCATTTCCCTTGCCCCTCAACATAAGGTGCAACTTCCTCCCCACTCGAGCTCATTTTCTCTGAGTCTTGCCCAAATACAGCAGATACAACATGTCCGGGGCATATCAAACTCCTTAATAACTTAGAAAATTTGATCAAACTATCAGGCAGAGAGAAAAGAGTATGTAAAAATCTTATCTAATTGCGTTACATATCAGTCTAAAATAAAATATCACCTTCCCCAAGTTGTTAAATTCTTAAGCTGGTGGTTATATAATTCTCTTAGGCATTTAAATTTCTACTAATTTATCTAATTCCTAAATATTAATGTAAATTTATACATTTTACATATATATTTGAAAACACATCATGGGTATCTTCATGTGTTTTCTCAACTGAGTGTTCCTTTTTAAACTTTGGAGAAGTCCCACTGCAAGAACTGCTGTCACTTTGTGTCATTGATACATACTGGTAGCGTGAGATGTGAATGTCAGGAATTAAAAGATGTCAGGATTAACTCACCAACAAGCTTTTATCATACAAAATAGTTTTAATACCTTCCATTGAGGAAAAGTAGTCTTCATTATTTCATATAAAGCTTGGAATAAGAGCGTGCATATATACATTACCAAGAAATCACATACTATAGTTCTCCATTCTGGTTTCCTTTCATATATTTCCTTTAACACTGTCTTTGTTTAACATTCTCAAGAGGAACCACTGAGTACTTCATCCATGAAAATTTTTCAAACAGTACTTTAAAGTCCATTCTTACTGGCTATGCAAGTTTGAACCATATCACTACTGTGTTTCCTGCTTCTCTAACCGTTGATTTTCTTTAATTACATAACATACTTGGAAAAGGTTTAGGTCCACACTAAAAATCCAGAGAGAAATGCTGTACAATAGGCAAAAGGATCACAAGTAATAAAGATGTTTGCATCTGAAAGGAGAAATGAAGAGTAAAAATCGTACTGAAGAAGTAAAAATGAGTTTGCCATGAATTACCAAACACAGACAGCACCAGATATTTCAGCCTGCGTGGTATTTAAAACTTTTATGAGTCAGTGATACCCCATTTCTACTGTGTAACATGGCTGCACTTACTCATTAAGAAACCAGCCACTGATCATAATGCGGTGTTGTAAGACCCAAACTTGTGCTGAAAAGAAACTGGACTTTCTTTGGAAAAATGTAAAACCAGCCAGAAGGGTTCTCTGCTGAAGACACCTATTAAAAAATAAAAGTTTATTTGCAAGTCTCATGTACACAGGACCAGAAAGATGCAGTGTCCTGATATAACTTTGGTTTCCTTTCTCCATTTTTTTTGGAGATTTCTCAAAGTCTGTATTTGAGAGGGGGAGGAAGGAGAGAGGATTGTAGCAAAGTAGGTAGGGCAGGAAAAAATGCTATGTTTTATTAAGAAACAAGAACATAAGGTCAGTCACTCTAGTCTGTAGCAATATGGAATTTCTTAATTTTGGGGTTAAGAATTGTGGACTGCTTTATGCTTTTGGGTTTTTTGTTTGCTGGTTTGTTTTGGGGTTTTTTCTGTTTGAGGGGGATAGTGTTTTGTTTGGTGGATTTCCCTTTGGTCGACAGCCATTAAATGATAGATACTCTATACATCAATGAAATAAATATTTCATGTGGGCAGAAAAGTCAACAGCATGTTTCTCTCCCTGATTCTTCCGCTTTTTGTAAGATATTACTTTAGTTGTAAATACGCTTAATTTCAGTACCCTTCCATAAATCTTGAACTTGGATATTAAATTAAATCTAATTAGTTAACTCCATAACACGTTTTTATTGTAGTAAATGTGTTAACCATTCTAGACTTAGCAGACTTTCTGTACTTTCTCAATATGTGTCAACTAGGAAAATTTGTTCTCCCAGTAAGATTAACGTGTGTGTAGAAATACAGTATAAGAAACCTTACAGAATTTAAAAGAGGATAGTTAGGAAAAATACTGTTCAAAACAACAACTAGGGGTTGAACTGGGAAACTTTATCATTCCTAGTTAAAACCTAAAATTTTAATTACTTTATTTTAATAATTTTTTCAGTAAATGACTGATTTTTTTGTCAGTTACCAAAATAAAAGTGATGTAGAAGTGTGGCATAGTCTTTGTGTTACTCAGTATCAGCTCTAACTTTAGGAACAGTAGAGAGGATCTCCATCACAGCATTTTAAAATTCACAAATCTTTTGTTGTCCTATTTTCTAAATACTGACACAATGTCATGCCATGTTATGAAGGTTTACAGACCAATAGTGTACAAAACAAGGAAGTATTTAACAGATGATTGTCTCTTGGTAGTATTGTCTTGATTGTAAATAATCATAGAATCATAGAATTACTAGGTTGGAAAAGACCTTTAAAATCATCAAACCCAACTGTACAAGTCCACTACTGAATCATCTCCCTAAGCACTTCATCTACTCATCTTTAAAATGCCTCCAAGGACAGTGACCCAACCATCTCCCTGGGAAGCTTGTTCCATTCCTTGATAACCCTTTCTGTGAAGATAGTTCTCCTTATGTCCAATCTGAACCTCCCTTGAGGCAACTTGAAGCCATTCTCTCTTATCCTATCACTTATCACTTAATCTGAGACCAACACCCACCTCTCTACAGCCTCCTTTCAAGTAGTTGTAGACATTGATAATGTCTCCCATCAGCCTCCCCTTCTCCAGGCTAAACAATCTCAGCTCCCTCCACCGTTCCTTGTAAGACTTGTTCTCCAGCCCCTTCATCAGCTTCGTTGTCTTTCTTTGGACACTTCAGGATCTCAATATCTTTCTTGCCGTGAGGGACTCAAAACTGAATACAGTAATTAAGGTGCAGCCTCACCAGTACTGAGTACAGGGGCAAAAAATCACTTCCCTGGACCTGCTGGCCATGCTGTTTCTGATACAAGCCAAGGTGCCATTGTCCTTTTTGGACAGCACACTGCTGGCTCAGGTTCAGTTGGCTGTCAACTAAAACCCCCAGGTCCTTCTCTGCCAGGCAGCTTTCCAGTCACTCTTCCCCAAGTCTGTAGTGCTGCACAGTATTTCTGTGTCCCAAGTGTCCCACAGCAGTTGTGTTATATTACATTCTTTTAAATCTCTGTTCCATTATGGATGCATATTTATGCACAACTGAGTCTACTACAGAATTTTCTTTCAAGATCTCAGTCAGTCAAAAAACCTTAGACTCACCACTGTTATTTCTGTTCAGGAAAAATGGAGTATGCTGGAGATTTCAGATTTTTCTTCCATATTATCATGAATAATCATAATCACTGATAAATGACTCGAGTAAGTCATGTTTCTAATGTACAGCCTAAGTTTTTTGAAATCAGACCCTAAATGTCATTTGCCTCCAATACTCTTAAAGCCAGGATTATTATTTTCTCTGAGCAAGCAAAACTGTTCTGGTGTAAAGCAGCATATACATTTTGACTAATGTACCATATGCCAGATGATACATTGTCATTATAATTTCCATGACTTTTAATTATGCTTATTCCATCACATTTTAAAACAGTGAAGCCACCAGTAACATCATTATGTGTATTTTGTACTGTACTGAGGTATCTTTAGTTTCTTCTTTTTTTATTATGAACACATGTGCTGTTCCTTGTGCCTGTCACCATGCACTATTGTTCACAATATTAGAATCAAAAAATATTTTAATACAGATTGTGAATAGTTTTTTGATGAAAAAACCCATCTCTAGCTGAAGTGAGAATGCATTTCTTGTTTAAGAAATGGAAAGAAAGATGTAATGAAGGACCTAATTTTTACTGCTGATTGATCTTACAATTACTTCTCAAATATTAAATAAGTTCTTTCTCGTGAACCAGATACATAGGACTGTTTATCTTGACAAGGACTAAAGTGATACAAGAGCACCTTTCTAATCATGTTATTTTTTTCTGACAAATTTATTTGTTAATGTTTTGTATGAATTGATATTTCTGCCCTTTCTGTCTTCTTCCCTTGTCAGATAGACAATAGCTATAGACGTATATGCTTTTGGAGAATAACTGTAAACCTGATTCTTGTGGACATAATTCCTAAAATTCAGAAGGTTCCAAAACAGTGTAAAAAATGTTCAACGATGGCTTAAAATGGTCAAGATACAAAACAATCTTTAACATACATACTTCATCAGGGATACCAGATTTATTTCATACAAGTAACTATACATTAATTCAACCAAACACTCAAAATCTAAATTTGATACTTTGTAACCAAGTAGACACAGACGTGGTCCTCTTTCATTATGAAGTTATTTGCTTCTCAAGTTAGTGACATAAATTATAAGCCACTGAGAGTAAAACCAGAAGACCCTTCTTCTGACTTTGAATACTGGTGGTTTTGTCAATTACAGAGTGAATGATTCAAGGACAATACTAGAGTTATCTAGAAAATATTCACTTTTGAGTACTGTGAGAAAAAATTATTTAACAGAATTCAAATAACTTCTCTAGGTATTTTAATTTAAATTCTGCACTAAAAGCATTCATTTGAAACAAAAAGCAAATCTATTTCTACTCTTCCGATATTGATGAAACAAATATATCTAATGTGAAATTTGTCTCTAAAACACAAAGTGCTCATCCAGTACTTTGTTTCATAAAACTGCATGTAGGCTCAGTGAGTCATACTGAATTACACTAGATGATTTATATTCAGTCGTAAGTAGAGTAAATAACTTATTTTATGATGTATTATTTAGACTGGGAATTGTATTTGATATACTAGTATGTGATCTCCATGGGAATTTCAGCCACTGGTATTTGCAACCATACAACTCGTGCCCATATAATTACAATCCAGAGGTTTCTGTTTCAAAGCTAAAAAGTCAAAATGGACCAGGACTTTCAAAATTAAAATTTATCCACTAGAAAAACTGGATTTGAAACAAACTGTGCATCATGATAGAACAGTATGTTTGTTTAGCAGTAATGTTTTACTGTGAAAGGCCCCCTTACCTGCATTTAGCATGTGTTGATTGCACGGTTCACTGAAGCGAAGGATGCTGAGCAGAGCCATAGGTCAATAATTTATAATTCATAACAATCAACCTTCTGGGAAAAATATGGGATGAACTAGTCTTTATTGTTTTCATCTAGCTGAGGAAAGCTATTCTGCTCATTATAAATATTCGCTAAACCATCAGAAAATCTGCCAACCTCTGTAACTAATTTTTACATCTTACAAAGGAGAAAGTGTATTCAAAACTGATACATTACACTTGAACGCACTGTAACAACAAGTATCAATTTTTAATCTACAGTACTCTAATAGGCATGCTTGTCAATAACATGATTGGTTAAGTGTTAACAGAAGTTGATGTGAGTGCGACTTGATGTCAGGGAATATGATGTCCCTTAAATGTGGCAAAAGTGATGTGCAAGCTGATTACCACCATCTTGATTAAGCAAAGAGCAAAATACCAGCGTGACATTTCACACATTTCCATCAGGCCTACTGAACATATCTTGCAGATGAGGTAAGGTCTGGATCCTTTTGAAAGGACCCTGACAAATATTTTCTTGCTGGGCTGGTAACAAACAATTGCATTTTAGACCCCACAAAAGCTCCCTCTGTGGGACAAGAAATGTCTTGCCTTGGTGGAGTCAGGTGGGGCAAGGCAGGGCTACCCACAGAACCACCTGGCAGGGAGTGCACCTGTGCAGGGGTAGGGTGTAGGCAGATAGTCTTGTGTTTGTGGGGGAGTTGCAAAAGCAGTTGAAGGAGTTGGTTGGGGTGAGAATGAAGAGGCGAGGAGTTACTCTGTGAGGAGCTGGGTAAGTCCTGTGGGTTTGTTTTTCTTTCTATGCTTTCTTCTTAGTCTGTTTGAATTAGCAGGTGTAGATGGGCCTTTTTAGAGTACTTTGCTGTTGCAGTCTCTCTTTATGTTTGTGTCATCTGCCCGAGGTCCAGGGGCTAGAGGGAGCTTGTTTTTCTGCTATGTTTGCTGTAGCAGGGCATTAGCAGTTCTGGCTGTGTCTTGTGAAAGGTCATTAAGGCTTGGAAGGGCCAAGAGTGGGGTCTTTGCACACAGAGGGTGTAAAATCTTGGGGAAAGTCACCTTGGGCACTGCAGAAAAAACCTGTTTGCTGCAAGGTGCTGGTTTTAGGTGAGATACAAGTTGTTAAGGCTGAATTTCCGTTAGAAAAGAACTAGTGTAGGAGAAGGGAAAAGGGATAAGGCAGGGGAAGATCCTGGAGGTGGTGAGAATCAGCATGGATACGGGGGTACTAGAGGACCAGACTGTGTAGTCGATGGTACTGTTTACAAAATAGGGCAGTGTTGTCAGTCCTTAGCTAT
>WAAB01015153.1:132885-173753 GCA_013389865.1 Piaya cayana | reverse complement strand
AGGAGGAAAATAATACAGCTAGCCAGAAGAGGCGGTATTCACTCTTTCCACCACTACTGGTTAAACATACTTACATTATGTGATTGAAAGAATTGAATATAAGTTTTGTTAGGTTGTAAACAGATGACGTTGCCATTATCTAGCAGTTCTTCTGCAAAGGAGAGGTAACTGAGGAGATGAATAAAATACTGGTATTCAAAAAACATTTTAAGTTAAATCTCAAAGTAGCTGATGAAACATTTCTAGAGCAGACCTGTCAGCTTGTGCTCCAAGTAGTAACTCTTTTACTTGTTGTTTGTTTGTTTTTAAGCAGTGAGAAAACAACCCCAAACCAAAATAGCTGAGCTTGGAGAGAATGTCAGTGTCCCACACTTAGAGTCATAGAATAGTTTGGATTGGAAGGGACCTTTAAAGACCACCCAGTCCACCCCCCTGCAGTGAGCAGGGACATCTTCAACCAGATCAGGTTTCTAAGAGCTCGTCCAACTTGACCTTGAATGCTTCCTACAACCTCTGTGGTCAATTTGTTCCAGTGTTTCAACATCCTTATTATAAAGCATTTCTTCCTTCTATCTTGTCATTTACCTATCCTATTTTCAGCTTAAAACCATTAACCTTCATCCTATTGCAACAGGCCCTACTAAAAGTTGTGTCAAGGGGCAGACCCGTTCAAATAACCTGAGATGGATTCTTTTCCAGACTTGCCATTTATATGGATCCTCTTGAGGTGTTTTGTTCTTTAGTGTCCATCCCAATCTCATAGTACCTGAATACCTCACAACACAGCCTGCTTATTCTTCAACGTTCCTGTTTATTCTTCTGTGTTCCCCTCCTGCAAGTTTAAAGTTTGGGCTGCCTGTGCACTGCGCTTAGAGAGATGCCTTGAATCCAGACTCAATGTCTGTACATACTCCCTCCTTGAAGGTGCACAGTCACCTCTGGCCAGCACATGCTAGGCAGGGGAAATGCACTGAAATTTCTAAGTTGTGGGACCACGTCAGGCTGCAGATTGGGTTTCAGTTCACAAATGGTGTGAAAGCAGCTGGGGAGGTGAACTGGTTTGTCCAAACTGGTCTAGATCTGTGGCGGTGTTGCAAGTTGAGTCTCCCTGAGCTAGGCTAGTGCAGCCCTCTCCAGTGCAGAAAGAGTTGAGGGGAATGTAAAAATTGTCTGGGCATTTATTAATACTCCTAATGAAACATTAGCTTTATTTAATATAAAGAACAATGTGTGACATATAGGGTCTGGTATTTCAGGGGCAGATAATTTAAATCTAACAGCAATTTACAATTCTAACATCAGCCAAAACATCTCTGTTTGGATTTTAATTCTTCTCCAGCTATGGGATGACAGCACTGAAGATTAAAGCTTTTTTTACTTCTCTTTAAGATCTCAGCAAAGTGCAGATTTGAAACACAGAAAGAGGTTGACCTTCATATTAACCTGAATCTCTTTTCCTGTTTCTTCTTGAACATATTTTATTCTCTTTATGCACAGTGGGGCTCTTTTTTTCATGTGCTCTGCTGTTGAACGAAATGCCAAAAAGATGGAGTGTGCACTTTTACATCAAAGAAATGATGAGACCATAAAAACTCATTTCCCTTGTGACTTCTTAAATTGTTGCTAAGGAATTGAATGAGTCTGTCTGAAACAATGTGTCCCTTTAAATTCTGTTTTCTTATTTGTCTTAAAACACAAAGACGCATTTTCATGTAGATCGTGATCCAAGGCCACTGAAGTCAATAAGATTCTTAGTTACAGCAGTAAGTGGTAGGTCAGATTTTTCAAGTATTTCACTATGTAAACCCCAGGACAGACTGTTTTATAAAGAACTGGCTATCTAGAGGGAGGAAAAAAATCGTAGTGTTTGTTGTTTATTCATCTAGTTAAAAATTTTACCTTCACATGGGCAAGAATTAAGTGAACTTCCTTCTTACTGAGCAGAATGAATCCAACAAGGACAAGAAAGGTCAAGCAGTAGTTGAAATCAGAAATAAAACCCAGCAAAAATATTGATTTACTTCAAGATTTTCTCATACATAAAGGTGATGTGCAGTAGGAACAAACACAGGGACAAAATCCTCAATTTAGACTCTCTTGGAGGGTAACATTCCCCAGTTCTATATAACACGTTTGGATAATCACTCTTACTGCTGGAATGAATGATTTGTTACTACTACAACCCAGTAAGTTGTGAGAAATGGTCTTGATTGGAATGAAAAGACATTGTAAAGCAATTAAGTTCTGACTATTAACAAAGCTCCCACAGGGAGCATTAATTTTTAAAAGTAGACAAAGCCTGCATTTAGTGGCTGTATTACTGTGCCTTCACTGAAATATGGAAAAATGCTACAGCAACTCTACACTGTTGCAGAAATTCCTTATCAGTTCCCAGGGAAAGGTTATGAAGCTCCAAATTAGAAAAGCATTTAAGCATATGATGAACTTTCTTTCATTTTAACTGGATATAAATTAAACCATTTGCTAAGTCCTTTGCTTAATAAGGAGCAATAAAATATCTGCTTACAGCTTAGGTTCAGATTTCATTGACATCTCCATTCCTCTGAATTTGGACCCTTAATTCCCTGAATTGTTATGGTGTTTTTTGGGTCTATAATCCAGAAAATTCCGCATTTCTCCCAGACAAAAAGCAACCTTCTCCTTAAAGATACCCCTAGTGTGTACCCATGTTCCTTTCCAAAGCTCCAGCCTTCTGTTCTCTTCAGTTTACTGTTTATTTCTCCCTTCAAAGGCATGTAGTAATTTAAGAAGGTAATTTTTCAACTGTTCAAAATAGTAATGTCTTCCTCCACCAGTTCAAGAAAAATCCATTACTGGAAAAGATACTAAACCTTTTGTGTGCAGGTCTCCACCTCTGATCCTGCTGAGGTGTTGACCCTTGCTCTCTTCCCCTCTTCTGTATGTCACAGATTCCAGTCACTCTTACATCCAGTGTCTGGTTGTCAGTCTCTGTTTTATGCCTAGAAAGAGACACTTTCAGTAATGATTCCATGCTGGGATAGCAGAACAACAGGAAAACATTGCTACCAGTAAAATATATTTAATATTTAAAAAATGCTGGAGTAAGCCAACAGCCTCTATGAAATCTTTGGCAAAGGTTTCAAGCCAATTTCTCAGATTACATTGTTTATAATCTCACTTGGGTTATTTCCCAATAACTGTTGGGAAAAACTGACTGGTTTTGTACCTGAAATGAGTTTGTCCAGTGCTTAAGCCAGAATACAAGATATTTACCAAATGAGGCTACCTAGTGTGACCTTTAGGATTCTGATTAACTGATTGGTTCTAGCAATTCTGGTACTGAAGATGTTCAAACATCTGAATTACACCAGGAGTCTTGGTTTGGGTCTGTTTTGTTTTTTTTTCTGTGTGTTTCTTTTCGTATGTGGTGTCCCCCCCCCCTCCCCAGTATCATCACTCCGCACTGAGTGATCGAGCCAGGTTTCGTTCCACACTACTGGTTTTGAAACTGTCAATGCAGCAGATGCAGGAATACAGGTT
Source organism: Piaya cayana (assembly GCA_013389865.1). Lineage (NCBI taxonomy): Eukaryota > Metazoa > Chordata > Aves > Cuculiformes > Coccyzidae > Piaya > Piaya cayana. Next base: position 170,231 of record WAAB01015153.1, on the reverse strand, counting down.
CAGAGAATCACAAAAGGATAAGTGAGTGGATTTGCTCAATGCTTCTGATTGCAGAGTTCCTTGTGTTAAGCATTTATGCTCTAGTAGTCAGAAAACAGAAACCCAATTATACAGGTACTTTGTTAAAAATAATTTTTGGTAAACTGCACTGAAAGTGGATATTTCATACTATTACTTAAAACTCAGAGCATTAAGATTTGGTTTCATATCCAAAGCAAGCAGCCACTCATTTTCAATATCTGTACATAGGATGCTGTCACGTTGGATACTGCAGCCCTGATTCTGGAGGATGGAAGGTGTTCTTGGAAACAGAGAAGAATAGCAGTTTGGGAAGGAAAAAGAAGTCTCCAGGAGACATTTTTCATTTTTAAACCAGTAAGTTGCATTTTTAGTTTCCCACCTTGGTGGTTTTTCCTTTGCCCTCAGAAACAAGTATAGAACAAGCTCATACCTTTTAATCTAAGAAATTGACAGACCTCACATGTTGAAAACCTGCTGTACAAACAGCTGACCTCTTCAGACTTCCAGGAGTAATTGCATTACAGTTGTTCTTCCAAGATACTTCTTTTAATTTAAAAAAGGGTGTTTGCCACCTGAAGAAACCTTTGACATTTCTGCAGTGGGTCATAAAATAATCACTTCCATTGGGGTAGCTACCCGTTTTTCATCAGAATTAATTTTTGGGCATGAAATATCTCAACAAATACATTTCTTCCCATGCTAAAAAATTACTTTGAAGGAGAGGGAAAGGAGGAACTTTCTGCATTGTTGTTGGAAAATAATGTTCTGCTGTTTGCGAAACGCACCAATGCCTTTTGATTAAAACAAAAAGTGAGAAATCTGACTCTAGTTTGAGAGACAAAATTCCTTCAGTGAACCAGAGAATGAAAATTCCGTCTGGTAGAACTGTGACTCTATGTGATCTCAAAAACATGCTGCTCTGGAATAGACATTTCGAGAAGCTTAAGAGCTTTTGTCTGCAAGCACTCCTTAAGCCCAGGTGTTCAACTTACCTTTTGCTTTCTTCTCTTATANTTGTTGCACTTTCCAATACATCCCTCTCAAAGAGAACATTTATAGTGGAGAAATGCTAAGTTTCTGGCAATGCAACAGAGCTAGAAAAAGGAAGATTGTTACTCACCTCAACCTAGACTTACAATAAACTTTGTGGAGTACTTTGTGATATCATCTTGCCACCTGTTTTGATTCCAAATGAGCACTAGAATGTGCAGTTGCACAGTTTGTATTTTAAAACTTGCCTATAAGACCTGCAGTAAAGGAATAGTACAATTGAGCTAAGGAGTGATGTTGAGAATAGTAATGAAATAATTACTTTTGTGGAGATCTTTAGTAACGTTTATTGATTTCATTCCTGGGTAGCCATATGGTTGAAACCAAGACCAATCCTTACTTTGCAGGATTGTAGATTTCAATGTCCTCTAAAACAAGAAGTCTATAGACTAATTACATCCTGAATATCTTCATGAGAGGAGTATTTTCATGAACATTTCATGATGACATTCTAAACTAATGAAACAACAGAGGGAACTGAAATGTGTTTTTTTACAGAACTGATCACGGTCNTTACAATAAACTTTGTGGAGTACTTTGTGATATTATCTTGCCACCTGTTTTGATTCCAAATGAGCACTAGAACGTGCAGTTGCACAGTCTGTATTTTAAAACTTGCCTGTAAGACCTGCAGTTAAGGAATAGTACGATTGAGCTAAGGAGTGATGTTAAGAATAGTAATGAAATAATTACTTTTGTGGAGATCTTTAGTAACGTTTATTGATTTCATTCCTGGGTAGCCATATGGTTGAAACCAAGACCAATCCTTACTTTGCAGGATTGTAGATTTCAATGTCCTCTAAAACAAGAAGTCTATAGACTAATTACATCCTGAATATCTTCATGAGAGGAGTATTTTCATGAACATTTCATGATGACATTCTAAACTAATGAAACAACAGAGGGACCTGAAAAGTTTTTTTACAGAACTGATCATGGTTATTCATGATGTCCTAATTTGTGCCTGTGTTTTAGCGTGTTTATGAAGAATCCAAGGCAGATTACTATATTCATTTAATGAAAATAATAGAAATGTACTCATTCAGTGCATTACTCTCTTAAACCAGTCATAAAAAAAGATTTATCTCAATTATCCAATGGTAAAAATTATATTGCTCAATTTCTTCATCTTTAGTGCATATCGTAACATAGAAAAATCACTTTGCAAAGAGTTTTATGTCAAGGGAGTTCCAGGCCAGTAAAGGAGTGCACACTGAAATAATGAAAATCNAATGGTTGCATTTAAAATTAATAAAAAAAAAAAAGAAAAAGATAAAGGGAAAAGTGAAGTTAAATAGCAAATTTAGTTTTGCCTTAGAATCAGTGCCCTTTCAGTACAATGGAGCAACTGTGAAAGTGCTTTTGGAACAGAGATGGTAGAGACCAGTCAGAGGTCTAGAAAATATGGTCTCTGAAGAAAGACTGTGTGAACTAGGGCTCTTTTAGATTAAAAAAAGAGAAAGCTTGGGCTACGTGACCTCCCTTCCAGCTTTATATTTCTGTGGTAATAAAAGGAACCCAAGGAGGATCACTGCATCCGAAGACATAATCCTACCTTTCAGGAAATGAAAATTACTTCTGTATAAAAGCTGAACTGTCACCTTTCCTACAGATTTATATAAAGAAATAAGGGAACATCAGTGTCCTTTTACTCCCAGAATAAGCAGGAAAGCATCTGGCATGGGACTGTAAGATTTTGGTTTTATGCAGGAGAGCAGGATGTTGATTAAATTTTTACTCTTGCTAGATTTCTCTTTGGCTATTGTTTAATTATTTTATTAATAATTATTATATAAATATTTAGCTAATAGATCAGATGACACTTGGAGCTTTTCAACTGTAGGTCGTAAATGTGCTTACAAATATCTTCACAAGAAGCACCTGGCCACCTCATCAGGTCTTGACAATGCAACTTTCTAGCAAGACTCCTAATCAATAATGCACATGAAGTATGTGCCATATGGCTACATACTACTCACTGGGATAATAAACAGTATTTTAGTTTATGAAAACCATCTTTGTAAAAATAGTCTGTGATAAAAGTCATGGGTCTTTTTTTTTTTTTTTTTTNAATGCTAAGTTTCTGGCAATGCAACAGAGCTAGAAAAAGGAAGATTGTTACTCACCTCAACCTAGACTTACAATAAACTTTGTGGAGTACTTTGTGATATTATCTTGCCACCTGTTTTGATTCCAAATGAGCACTAGAACGTGCAGTTGCACAGTCTGTATTTTAAAACTTGCCTGTAAGACCTGCAGTTAAGGAATAGTACGATTGAGCTAAGGAGTGATGTTAAGAATAGTAATGAAATAATTACTTTTGTGGAGATCTTTAGTATCGTTTATTGATTTCATTCCTGTGTAGCCATATAGTTGAAACCAAGACCATTCCTTACTTTTCAGGATTGTAGATTTCAATGACTGCTAAAACAAGAAGTCTGTAGACTAATTACATCCTGAATATCTTCATGAGAGGAGTATTTTCATGAACATTTCATAATGACATTCTAAACTAATGAAACAACAGAGGGAACTGAAATGTGTTTTTTTACAGAACTGATCACGGTCATTCATGATGTCCTAATTTGTGCCTAAGTTTTAGCGTGTTTATGAAGAATCCAGGGCAGATTACTGTATTCATTTAATGAAAATAATAGAAATATACTCATTCAGTGCATTACTCTCTTAAACCAGTCATAAAAAAAGATTTATCTCAATTATCCAATGGTAAAAATTATATTGCTCAATTTCTTCATCTTTAGTGCATATCGTAACATAGAAAAATCACTTTGCAAAGAGTTTTATGTCAAGGGAATTCCAGGCCAGTAAAGGAGTGCACACTGAAATAATGAAAATCATAATTTGGGGATATTCGTGAAAGAAATAATCAGTGTGTTTATGAATGTTGAGCTCTGAATTTGTTACTTGGCTATGCGCTAGTAAATTATACAGACGTATAAAAAGGGAGCATGTTTGACATTGAGGAAGATGATGTTAGACCACTGAGGACATGTTATTATTGAAAAAGTATCTTTACTATGGTTGCATTTACAATTCATAAAAAAAAAAAAGAAAAAGATAAAGGGAAAAGTGAAGTTAAATAGCAAATTTAGTTTTGCCTTAGAATCAGTGCCCTTTCAGTACAATGGAGCAACTGTGAAAGTGCTTTTGGAACAGAGATGGTAGAGACCAGTCAGAGGTCTAGAAAATATGGTCTCTGAAGAAAGACTGTGTGAACTAGGGCTCTTTTAGATTAAAAAAAGAGAAAGCTTGGGCTACGTGACCTCCCTTCCAGCTTTATATTTCTGTGGTAATAAAAGGAACCCAAGGAGGATCACTGCATCCGAAGACATAATCCTACCTTTCAGGAAATGAAAATTACTTCTGTATAAAAGCTGAACTGTCACCTTTCCTACAGATTTGTATAAAGAAATAAGGGAACATCAGTGTCCTTTTACTCCCAGAATAGGCAGGAAAGCATCTGGCATGGGACTGTAAGATTTTGGTTTTATGCAGGAGAGCAGGATGTTGATTAAATTTTTACTCTTGCTAGATTTCTCTTTGGCTATTGTTTAATTATTTTATTAATAATTATTATATAAATATTTAGCTAATAGATCAGATGACACTTGGAGCTTTTCAACTGTAGGTCGTAAATGTGCTTACAAATATCTTCACAAGAAGCACCTGGCCACCTCATCAGGTCTTGACAATGCAACTTTCTAGCAAGACTCCTAATCAATAATGCACATGAAGTATGTGCCATATGGCTGCATACTACTCACTGGGATAATAAACAGTATTTTAGTTTATGAAAATCATCTTTGTAAAATGGAAATTACTCTTGCAAACTGTCAGATAAAAGGTGAAGAAAGAGGAACCCATTCAAAACAGGTACTCCCCTTAAAAATGGGAAATTCTCTGTTTACTGTTCTCCAAATAGTCTGTGATAAAAGTCATGGTTCTTTTTTTTTNTTTTTTTTTTTCTTTTCTTGCAGGAGTGCAGAGAGATGCCTTTTCTTTTCTTCTTGGGTGGCAGGGGATATTGCATACAGGGCATTGTGAGAACAGGTAGGCACAGTAGGGAGAAGATAGATGCATTACAAAGGCTGTTCCAGGTTTAGAAATTAAAGGGATATAAATAGAATGCTGTGACATCCCGATATAGAAAATCGGTGGTAGAATCAAACAGGACTCAATTCTCTTGATACCTTGTTTAGTATTTACCCTCTGCCATGGTTTCTCAACACCAATCCTGTTTATCTGTCTGGACTGTGCTTACACGTCTGGGTTGCTACCCTGCCTCTGCACTTCCAACCTGCAATGGAGAGTTAGAAGATAGAAGGTTTTCAGATTGTATTTGTATTTAGCTTTTTTTTTTTATTATAGCAGGAATGCTGAATGTGTGAAATTGTTAACATTTTTCATTGATTAGATGTAGAAACATTTTGAAGGTTACTGGTTCTATTTCTGAGAAACTATAGCAACACACTTTGTCTTTCGGACAATTGCTGCAGAGACTTGTATAGATCTGGCACATTTGTTCTTGTATTCTTTTTTAATTTTATTCTTGAGATTCTGCTTGGGAAGGAGTTGTTTTAAAAATTCATTATTATTTGATTGCAAGTTGGATGTCAGCCAACTAAATTTTTGAATTTAAAAGAAAATGCAGCATCAGCTTCTCTGGAACTATAATGGAATGAAACCCTCCAAGCACTCATTAAAAGGACTTCTGACGTCTAGCAAAATTAAATGAGGTGTAAATCACTGAACTACCATATGTGGGTTTGAAATGGAATATTTAATTTTGTAGAATCCAAACCCAAGGCTAAAGGGAAATTTAACTACACCAGCATAATATTTTGATGATGGAAGAAGTAATGCCATTTTAAAGGTTTTATGTTTAAAGTTTAATTTAAAAAAAATATTTATTGAGGGAATCTCCGTTGATATCTCTGTTGTTATCTAGTATAAAGGCAAATGTTTGAGGAAAATACTAAAGCATAATAACAACATTCTTCCACTGCAGAGTTTCCAATGGCTGTAGAAAGATTATTGGAAAATTCTGATTGTAGAAACCTGATCATTATTTCTTCTCTTAGTTTCCTCCTTATGATTTTGTGTCCTTTGATACAGCTTATGCCAGGGGAAGCTTGCTAGAGTTCCTCAGTCACTGAAGGATGGAGGTGGTTCCATTGTGGAAGTAGAAGGCATCAGGAGCTATCAAACAGTCTTGCCTTCATTTTTCCTTATTCAAAATACAGCTGGAAAGGGCTAATTTACAATAACAGTAGTACTATAAGTAAATATTTCTATTCCTGCTCTTTCCATTGAAGTTTTTTCAGAATAGGGGCTTCATTACTCTGATGCCATGCAAGTTCCAAATTAAAAAATGCCTGTCCTGAAATCTTTGTAAACAGACATAAGGAAAGGGATGTGGGTGCATCACCTGAACAAATAAATACACAGAGGAATGGGTCCCACTTTGTTGTACATGAACTAAGTTTGATTTTGATCCCTCCTGACTCTTTTTGAATTATAGCTTTGGGAGATTATATGGTTTATTATATGGTTTTATGGTAATTTAAGTTGTCAGGCAGTGATTCAGTCTTTCACTGAACTGTCAAGAATAAGGGTGAGACGGTGTTGTTTCATTGTTATTATTATCTAAATGCCTTTATGAAAGCAAGGAAGGATTCATTTCACATGCTGCAGAAGCGTAACTGCCCCAACACGAAAACTCGGTTGAATGGATAAACATTTTTGTTTTCTTTTTTATATTGCACGTAAGAATGGAATTCCTCTGAACAGAAATGTACTTCCTTGTGATGGGATGGATGAATAGACTTTGATTCCTTAAAGAGAACTATTTGTTTGTCTCATTAAGCCAGTAAAGGTGGGACTCACGAATTACATTTTAAGAGGAATCACTTTGAAGGCAAGAGAGAAATCTTGTGAGAAAACTGGCATTTGAGGAAATCTTGTGTAGAGTTTCAAATTTATTAAGAATAAAGGCATTTCTCAGAAAAGGAGTGAGCTTTGAAAGACTCAAGATGCGCAGCACTGTGCTGAGAATAAGGGAGAGATTTGGTCCCTTCGCATTGTTCTCTGGAGGGGGAAGCGGAGCAGTGGGAGTGTGCTGGGATCAAAGGAAGGCTGGTAATTTATTTTGTGTCCTTTGCTACAGCTACTTTGCTAGCCAGCATAAGCTGAAATGAATAATATTCTTTTTTTTTGAGGAAAATATGGTGTATTTGAAAACCAATGTTCAAATGAGCAATAATCCAGTCTGGTTTCCTTTGTGATATCCAAAGCAGCAGTGTCTTCAGCTTGAGATAAGGGTATGAAGACTGCTTAATTTCAAAGGTTTTCACTTTTATCTTAGTCGGGGAAATCTAAATACTTTAATGGGGTTAGTTTTTTAATTTAATTCCAGGTTGCTCATCATTTCACCTTTCAGCTGGACTACAGAGATAATTCAATCATATTTCCCTTGACAAGTTATCTGAATTATGCTTACATTTCTCTGCAGATGTGAATATCAGCTGCCATAATAGAGAACATGGCAGACACTTTTGTCTTGCTTCTCTCTCTCTTTCTCCCTTAATGTAGGGACTACTCTGGTCTTGCTCCATAATGCAGATGTCCTCTGACACAGGCATGTGGAAGACAGTCCTTGTATAGAAATGTAATGTAGTACTTCTGCACCAATGGCATGACAAAAGCTTTGGCAGTAAGGCCAGAGAGCAGTTATCAGGCAAGAAAGGATTCAAATATGCATAAACAGTGTATTACGGAGCTTTGGAGAGTCTGGCCTCTATTTTTGCCCAGAGTTCAAATGGTGTACTGGTCTGTTTACATACTTGCTCCTCTTCATTACTGTTTTGCAGGAAGACTCCTTTCAGTTTCTTTTTCAAGAGCTATTCCCTTGCTAACCAGAATATAAACAGATCTTAACTTTAGAGCCAAATATGTGAATATAGAGGAGGATTCTCTGATCTGATTCTTGATCCCAAATGGGTGATCAAGAAAGACACAAATATGAAGTCATAGGTTTTTTTTAAATTCGAGTTTTTCTGTTAGTCTTTACAAATTACTTTCATGCGTGAAAGGTCTTCTCTTGGAGGTACCCCAACATTTCACAGATCTGGGTGACGGCAGGCTGAAATGAATGTCATGACATTTCCATGCTGGGATAAAGTCTGTCTTTTTAATGTTCATCTTCCTTTTGAGATCACTAAACGTGAAGATAATTTTTTTTCTCCAACATTCATTACATCACTTCTGTATTTATGCAATCCTTGAAGGTCAAGACGGCAACAACTCCTCAGGATTTAACCAGTGCTGAACCACACAGTGCTTTGAGGCTTTTCGAAGTCCTTGGGTGTGAACTGCTATCATGATCCCAGTAAGATGTTTCTGCTGCCTTTGCTGTACAACTAACTGTACTACCAGTGTTTTCTTCTAGTTAAGAGGCAAGCAGGCAACAAAAGCTCATTAAATACTTTTCCCTCGAGGCCCAGACTGTAATTCCTGAATTTATTCTCTTTAATTGTAGACCATACAAACCTAAGAAAGCTCAGGATCTAAACTTACCCTTCGCTTGATACGCTCATGTTCCGCTGCTATAGTTTGCTGACCTTCTTAAGAGGGATGGGGGCATTCATACACGCAGGGAACATCCATACTGTCTTGCTATTTATAAAATAAACCATTCATTTTATATTTGGCAGGTGTTCATCCACAACCCTGGACATGAAACAGCCTTTTAATTTGAGACATTTTTGGTGCCTGGCTGAAGATAGCCCCTTTCAGCTGGAGGAACACTGGGATCTTTCTTCTTCATACAGGCAGCCTGTAGAATAAAGTGTGTATGGAGGTGAGGATATATGAACAAAACCCAAACCAAAACAAAAAGGCTGGAACAATTTAAAAAATGTTACAAGTGTGGTACTATGTGCAGATGCACATTTTTGTGTGTGCACATGTGTATTTTGACAGGGTGTCAGATCGACACAGACTGATGGGTGATAGAGGTAAGCATCCTTTCGTAAGGCATAAACAATAGACCTGTTCTTTACATGAGATCTCTGCCCCATGCTGCTTTGAAAGAACCATGAATGCTAATGGAATTATATATATAAAAAAAGAATATAGATTATTTTCTGTGTGGTTGTTTTGGTTCATTGCGTTGTTTAATTTTAAAAAAAGTAATTCAGATAATACAAAATGAGACGGCAGTAGGAGGATAGGTTTAACAGGTTGAAGAACACTTACTTTAAAATCCAATTTAAAACATAAAGGTGGACTGGTCTGTTAAACAAGGATCATAACCCCAAGAGAAGCTCTTGTTTCAAGTACAATAAACATACCATTTTGGTCTTTAATCATTGTCAAAAGAGCTTTATAAGCTCTGTTTTACTACCTACATTTTCATTGAAGCGGGTACACTCTTAAATTCTCCTCATGTAAAAGTGAGGAGTATTTTGTTATTATTTCTTTCAGTTTAGAATTACTTCTAACTGCCCTCAGATTATTAAAAAAAAACCAAACAAAAAAAAACCCCACCCACCTGTATTTTTCTAGGGTCAATATGGAAAATAAATGAAAGACCAAATTTGGAAATCATGGGAAAAGAGAGTTTAGATTGATAAAAACAACAAAGAAAGTGAACAGATAAGATCAATTTGTTTTCACTAAGTTAGAGCTTTAAGTTAATGTCAAAACTTTCTTGCCTTACATTGCGGTAGCTCTTCAGTCAGTAAATTATGCAGACAAAGTTTACTACAAATGATCCTATGTTGTGTAATTAGACATTTGAATTATTTAAATGGATGAAAAGTGGCTCAACTCAAATTATGATTTCTCACTTTTTTTTTTTTTTTGATAAATGACAAAGCAGTCTTCCTAGAATCTGGAAAAGTGAAGGAAAGGGAGAGAATACACAAGCACAAAATGCAGTTAACTTAGTTATACTGCTGTGTAAAACAGTGTTGGGAAATAGGCATACTTTGTGTAAAATTTTTTTCAGTGTGATGTTATTAAACCTTCATACTCTCAGACTTTCTTATAGTCTGAAGCCATTTGTCTTCGCGGCACAACAAAATTCTTTGTAGCTAGTAGTATAACCCACCCAGAGTGTCACCTTTCGTGATGTGGTTCTCGATCTTCATGCTGCTGTACAGGTAATAACTTTTCTTGGCAGTGATGAAGCCGCAGATCTGCTCCATGGGATGCAGTAAAGAATCGTATTTCATAATCTTGTTTTGGACATCTTTTTAATATTTAGCATGAACATGTGCAACTCTGACAGAAGTAAACTGTGATACATGGAATTCATTTCGGTGGGCCAGACACATGCCTAGTCTTGTAATGACAGCGAGCAGTTGAAGTCAACAAGCCTGAGAAAGACACCTGAGAAAATGCAACTCCACCATCTGTCTTCGCTTCACTCTTGTGAAATTGCTTTTAGATGACTTAAAGAACTACAGCATCAGTATGAGGTGGACAATCTGGGGAGGAAACTGGGTCAAAACCGATTCACGAGCCACTGCAATGTGCAGTAATCCCTGTGGAAAACAGCCGTCTTCTGATACAAAGCAGTATAGGATTTATCACTATTTGGAGCACAGATCCATCCCATTTGAACCAAATATGCGTATCGCCATGCTACTTGTGACTCAGTCTGTGTTTCAGCATTTTTTATTTTATTCTGGCTTGCTCATGCTATTTCTTTGTACTTACTGTTATATATGTGTCCCTTTTTCTATATTTTATGATTTTCTTTTAGATTTTCAGATTGTTAAAGAGTTCTTGATGCAATCACATTAATTTTTTATGTGCTTCTAATCTTTCCTCCCTGTTAGGATAATTTGCTGTTGTGCCTTTATCTCTTGCATTTCTTTTTTTCCTTATCACTTCTCAGATACTTGCATTTCCCTGAGCTATTTGAAGTCCATTACCCTTATTTTGTTATTTGCAATTTAGAGGAAGAATGGAAGACTTATCATTTTTATGATCTTTTTCTCTTGAATTAACTTCCACTTTAAGTTTCTCAACCGCTTCCTCCTACAGAATTTGAATTAAATCTAAAATAGCTACTTTCTGTGTAATTTCCTCCACTTCATAAAAGAAAAAAGCAGTCTCTAGCACATCTAAAGAACTGAAAAGACGATCTATGTCCTGCCCTACTGCTTTTTCAAACAGATCCTCAAATAGCAGTATTCCCATCTAACCACTAGGTCCTGCCATGTAGACCTTTACCTCTGGATACCTACAATATTTGCTCTATTGAAAAACCCTCTTGATCAGAAAATCTTTGGTAAAAACATTATAGTAGCCTTGCAATACTTCAAAGGGGCCTACAGGAAAGATGGGGAAAGGCTCTTTATCAGGGAGTGCAGGTATAGGATGAAGGGGAATAGTTTTAGCCTGAATGAAGGTAGATTTAGGTGAGATATTATGAAGAATTTTTTTACTGGGAGGGTGGTGAGGTTCTGGCCCAGGTTGCCCAAAGAAATCGTGGCTGCCCCATCCCTGGAGGTGTTCAAGACCAGGCTGGATGGAGGCCCTGATCCAGTGGGAGGTGTCCCTGCCCAGGGCTTTAGGTGTTTGATGCTTTACTTTGCCAAACCTCTCCCCAGCATGATCCTGGCTTTTACCCCTAGTTGAGGATACAGATACAGAGCACCTCTACTTGTAGTTTCTTCACTCATGTCCAACTGGCAGTCCCTCCAGTGCAAGTGCACAAACAGGCCAGGCAGATATGAAGATGTTTTGCTCTCTTGTGACAATACCCATATGCCGAGGTATATGTAAGGCTTGTTACCTCAGGAAAATAAGGTCCTTATGGATAATGGTTACTCCTATCATTATTTCACAATGCAGGTATGGAAGGTATTACTTTATATCTTCATGAAAATTAATGTCTGAAGCTAATTAAGTAATTGCTTGTGTGCTTGTCAAAATATTACATTTATACATGAGAATTACCTCTTCAAGTTACTGAAAACAATTTCAAGGAATTAATACAATATGCCAATTACATTCTTGGCATGTAATGGCTGTTTTGACATTAATACTGAGGGAAAACTTGATGAACTCAATTCTCTTTTGACACCTATACAGCAGACAAGACAAGGATCAATGTATGTATAGGCTCTCTTTTTTGCCAATTCTATGCAAATCCAAGGGCAAAAGAGAGCACAGTTTTATTCTATGATTCTACTATGGCTTGTACAATTTTTATTTCATTATCCTTCTATTTTTTTTGCAAGTATCACTTCACAAACTTTAATAGTACAACTACTCAAGTACTAACAGAGAAAAGAAAGAAGTATTTTTTTTTAAATACATAAAAAGGAATGAACAGAAAAATTCACTAGAGTCCAAGAGTAGGAACTGTAAAGGAAAATGCAATTTTAGGAAAAGCAAATGATTCTATTATAGAGTTCTAACAAAGTATTGAGAAATTAGGTATTAGAGAGGTTGCTGCAGTAGCCATTAATAAGAGTTTTTTAAAAGAAGAATACAGAATCAACATAAGATTATACTGAAACAGAAAAACTGATGCTAGGCAGTACCATTCCAGAGAGGCTAATCTGTGATTTAAATATAAAGATGGAAATTGTATTAATCAAAATACTGAATGTACTCATGATTTAAGTTACCCCACATTTCACTCTTTATGTTTCTTTTTCCAAAGAGATGAAATTTGTGAGCCTGAAAATATGGACTGAGAACTCATGCTTTAGCAGTCTTTGAAGGAATTGGTGCAGGACTTTCAAAGCTCTTGGGTGACGTATAATATGATGAGGAAAAAAACAATAACCCACTAATAATAAATGCAGTCTTTCTAAGCTTACAAGGAAAAAATACTGGATAAGAGAAAACTGGAGCTTGTTGTTTATTATGATTTTCAAAATCTTTTAGCAAGGCTTTTTTTGAAATCATTGTTATCCAGAAAAATGTGGGAACCTCAGCATTTTGCTGAAACATAGGAACAGAATGAACCAATACAGAAATAAAAGCAGCAGTGGTATGAATCCCAAAGATTATTTCCTAATTTAGAAAAGAATCAGAGAAAATACTCAAAGTGAATGCTTTCTCAGCTAGAAAAAGTTTAACAGCCATGCCCCTTTGGGATCATTAAGGGTATTGGATAAATTCAGTGTACCTACTAATGATGTGTAAGAAAGGTTGAATTGAGAGACGGAGCTTTGCAGACAAGGAAAAAATGCCCTAGCTTAGTCGAGATTAAGCAGGATTGTGAAAAACTCCAGAAGGAATAGCAGTGAAAAAGAAATACAGTAGAACGGATGTAGAGAAAAATACTCAGCAGAAGGGACATTTGCAGTGGAAAATGTCAGTGTTTTCCAGATAATTTGGAACATATTGTAGCATGCATCAAGGCTTCAGCATGGCACACTATTACGCATCTATTCAGTAGAAAGACATCTGAAAACCTTTCATTTCATTTTTTTTTAAAATCAGAGCATCATCCTAAGAGCCAAGCTCAATGTCAGCAGACTCATTCTGTCAAAGATGGAAAGGCTATCAGGAATAGCTTGGCTATTTAATTTTTTGCATGTGTACAGAAAGTGCACACAAAACCAAAAAACAATATGATTTTATTTTCTGGTTCAGTGGACTTTTATTTGGAAGCAGACAGGTGTTTCAAATAATGACAATGTCACTGTCAGTGGTGATAGAACTTGGTTTTGTCCGATGCCTCCACTTTTCTGAAGTCTCTTTTTGTTTTAAATGGACCTGAAGCAAAATTGTAATTTACCCCATTATTCTTGATCTAAAGTCCTCCATTTTAAAAAAGTGTAGAAAAATGTAATCACTTTTTTACCCCCCTTAATGAAAAAAAATTGGCAAAGGAACAAACTAACAAACTTCAGTAGAAGTCTGACTTTTTCTTAGTGGAATTGATTTTGCACTTTGGCTTATGCATGTGTTCAAAAAATATAGAACTGACCCTATATTTTTTCTCAGATATTGGCTTTTGTTAAAATAACATAAGTATTAATTTCCTGGTCCTTTGTTTTGTAGTTCTTTCTGACTTTGGTAAGCTTCCTACAGCATTTACAGTCTTTATTGTATGGCAGTTTGCTTGCCAATACTTACAGGAGATGACAGTAACAACATGACTTACTGTTGTAGCAAAATACATGCATGGATGTTCATAGAATCATAGAATCATGGAATAATCAGGTTGGAAGAGACCCACTGGATCACTGAGTCCAACCATTCCTATCAAACACTAAACCATGCCCCTCAGCACCTCGTCCACCCGTGCCTTAAACACCTCCAGGGAAGGCGACCCAACCACTTCCCTGGGTAGCCTGTTCCAGTGCCGAATGACCCTTTAAGTTAAGAAGGGTAAGAGTTTCTAGAAAGGTTTCATTTTAGAAGAGTGCCAGTGAATTTTCTGTGGACTTTAGTTCTTCCCAGTTTTGTTTTGTTTTTTTTAAACAGAAAAAGACTAGTCAAAGGAAGACATAATTTTAATCTTATAAAACTGATGCTTGACTTACTGGATAAGGCAAACATGAACAGAAAATTGTAACATGCGTTATGCCATTAGCAATAGAATCTGCTGAGTAGGGATAAATTTGTTTTACCTCATTGGAGCAGGCTGCCCAGGGAAGTGGTGGAGTCACCATCCCTGGAGGCATTCAAAAGATGTGTAGTTGTGGCACTTTGGGATGCAGTTTAGTAGGCACAGTGGTGTTGGGCTGATAGCTGGATTATCTGAGAAGTCATTTCCAAATTTAATGGTTCTATGATTCCATACTATCAGAAGGAATGGTTAGGGTCACTCAGTGTCACTGAGTGAAAAATTAGCAAGGGATTTAGACAAAAAAAGCCTTCTGTTTTCCTCCATCCAAAGTGTTGTGTGTATATCTGGAAAGAAAAGAGAAAGCCTAGAGTCAAATTACACTTGCAAGGTGCAGTAAGAAGCCTCTGCAACGCATGCTATAAAGTCTGTAGGCTGATCTGATGTGTTAAGCTAGAACAGCTCTTGAAACTCTATCTGATCACTCTGCAGCTATTACCTCCACTGCAGTTCTCTACATGTTAACTTTACTGATATGTCGTAAGGCCAGCACAGATCTATATATCCCTGCCCAGAAGCAGTGTAGAGCTTGCCTCCTTTAACTTAATGAGTCTGATAATGTCTGTCCTAAGGAGAAGGGAAAGGGCATAGGAAACATTTGTTTCTCTTAACATGCTTGCAAAGAGGTCAACCATCAAAGGTAATCGTTCCCACCCCCCCCTTCTGTTCAGCTGGTTATATCGTTCTTCTCAATATTACTGCAAAAACACATCTGCAGTGGATACTGTAAATAGTATTAAGCATCCTAAAGGAAAGGCTGCAGCAAGGCTTGATTGATATTAGCTTGGTGGAGAGGGCCAGCAGAGCAGGGAGGGGGGCAGGGGTAACGCATGAAGGAGAGGACGGATTCTGCTATATCTTGTCCTTGGAGTCTTGCAGAAATCCTGAACAACTGAAGAATTCTGTGCTTGAGGGCTGTTTCCCTTTATCCATTCCATCCTGCCTCATAACAGCAATGGTATAGATCTGTAAACATACTTTAGGCTGTTTTGCTGAGTGAACACAAACATATCCATGTTTTCCCCCTTGTATACTAGAACTTAGGTTTTGATAGTTATAGCTAAGAAGCCTTGATACTTATTTGTTTTATTTTACTTCCCTACTACAATGGATATTTTCTTGAAAGGTTTTGTTCATATAACCTTCTACATAAGTCCTCTAGTCTGTAATCTCTTTTTTTTTTTAACAGTAACTGAAAACTTTTGAGAAGTTATTCAAATTCAAAAGTTGTAAATTCTACCCAAGATGCTTTAGTACACTAGTCCTTTAAAATTGTAAATGATTTCTGTGCCAAGAACTGGAAGGATGAAAGGTGTAAAATGTCACAATTCCAAGAAAAGTGGAACTTCGAGATACGCATGTAACGATGAAAGGATTGACAGATCTGACTTCTTTCAGCCAGATCTGTTAAATCCATCTGACACCAAAAAAATCCCATCCATGCTGTTCCAAACCTAGAAACCTTTACAGTTGTTTTTAGGTTTTTAGTTAGGACTGTCTATGCAGTAACATTGCTGTCATGCTGTTTTCTGCACCTCTTATAACAAGCCAAGTCCTTTCCTGATGGTCTCCTTGTGTTTTTCCTCTGGCTTTACAGAATCATCTAAAAAGCTCTTTTAAGTTTGCCTGATGTAAATTTGTATTTCTTGATGTGCTTTTTTTTTTTTAATTTTGTTTTGGGGTATTTTTTCATTCATTACTGGAGAAGGAATTTGGCATTTAATGCACAAATGGACACTGATCATTGTGCTTCTGGACAGATCTCTTACCTGGTAAAGGATTGTTGAGAGCTTAGCTTTGCTGTGAAAGTTAATTAAAAAAATACAGCTGACTTATGTTGATGTGAACCAAAATCATCTTTTAGTCTGAGAAAAAGATAGTTCTGACTTTAGAACATCTTTCTTTGGTCTAAAGAAATTGAGAAAGCAGAGGAGGAATCTCTTTCCTTGCCGTGGTAAGTAGAACTATTGCTTAATATTGGACTGATCGTGTCTTGGACTATAATCTCATATTAATTGCACTTCTGGTCTCATAATGTTATTTAACAGAGGACAGTTGTTTGACAGCCTTAATCACATGTAATACTGTACAATTAGCAGACTCTTTAACAAAGGCTTGGCCTCAGCTTTTTTTTCATAAAATATAAAGCCACAATAAAATTTCCATTTCCTATCTTTGCACAGACTCACCAATTCATTTCAAAACACATACAAAGAAATATCTAGTAGATGAGAAATGTGTCTGATCCCAAACAATGACCTGATCTATCTCAGCTCTGTTTGAAAGAAAACGCACAGGGTCCTGGACTGAGAGCAGCTTGTGGGCCTCCTGACATCCTCTGGAATGAAACTGGACAAATTGCTTTTCACCTCTGTTCCCCCCCCCCACGCCTTCAGGTATTCCCTCTGTCAAGCCTGTGAACTCCTTAAGTCACAATGTGTTTCTCTGTGATGTTTGTGTTGCGCTTAGCTCTGATGTCCCAACTTGTACATTATGACCAAGTACAGATTAGATACTGCTGGATGTTCTCGTGCTCTTTACTGTAGTACTCATGTACTTTGATTTATTTATTTATTTTTTTTTTTGAAATTCAAGTTGTTTAATGACATACCTGTGAAACCAGGCTAAACCAAACACCAAACAATTTTTCCACAAGGGTAAGAGTGACAGAAGCTGAAAAAGCCTCTATTACAGCTTGATCTCGAATTCTAATTTGGACCTATCATCTGTTTTGAGGTGGTACCAGGAGATGAAATTAAATGCTCTGTCTTTATCTTCTTGGAACNTGACTTTAGAACATCTTTCTTTGGTCTAAAGAAATTGAGAAAGCAGAGGAGGAATCTCTTTCCTTGCCGTGGTAAGTAGAACTATTGCTTAATATTGGACTGATCGTGTCTTGGACTATAATCTCATATTAATTGCACTTCTGGTCTCATAATGTTATTTAACAGAGGACAGTTGTTTGACAGCCTTAATCACATGTAATACTGTACAATTAGCAGACTCTTTAACAAAGGCTTGGCCTCAGCTTTTTTTTCATAAAATATAAAGCCACAATAAAATTTCCATTTCCTATCTTTGCACAGACTCACCAATTCATTTCAAAACACATACAAAGAAATATCTAGTAGATGAGAAATGTGTCTGATCCCAAACAATGACCTGATCTATCTCAGCTCTGTTTGAAAGAAAACGCACAGGGTCCTGGACTGAGAGCAGCTTGTGGGCCTCCTGACATCCTCTGGAATGAAACTGGACAAATTGCTTTTCACCTCTGTTCCCCCCCCCCACGCCTTCAGGTATTCCCTTTGTCAAGACTGTGAACTCCTTAAGTCACAATGTGTTTCTCTGTGATGTTTGTGTTGCGCTTAGCTCTGATGTCCCAACTTGTACATTATGACCAAGTACAGATTAGATACTGCTGGATGTTCTCGTGCTCTTTACTGTAGTACTCATGTACTTTGATTTATTTATTTATTTTTTTTTTTGAAATTCAAGTTGTTTAATGACATACCTGTGAAACCAGGCTAAACCAAACACCAAACAATTTTTCCACAAGGGTAAGAGTGACAGAAGCTGAAAAAGCCTCTATTACAGCTTGATCTCGAATTCTAATTTGGACCTATCATCTGTTTTGAGGTGGTACCAGGAGATGAAATTAAATGCTCTGTCTTTATCTTCTTGGAACAGAGACATCATAAAATCATTAGGTTGGAAAAGACCTTAGAGATCATCAACTCCAACTGTAAATGACCGTTCAATACCAAAAGCAAACCTGCACACATCATGTCATAAATTCTGCATTTTAGCATTAGGGGAAAGGTTCAGAGGGTCCCACTGTTGTTCTTTTCTTCATTGCTCGACCGCAGGACTTGTTATTATATTTATACGTTGTAAAAAATATGTAAAAAGAAAAACAGGTTATAGCAAAGTTGAAAAAGAGAAGCTGTGGATGGCAGAATTGCAGGAAAAAAAGGATGTTTTATGCAACTTTATTACCATAAGTGCTCAAAGCCAAGAACTTTAGTCACCTCTCATCAGGCTGGAAAAGGAAGGCAACGCCTTGATCTGAGAAAGATGGAGTAAACCTTGGGAAGGGAAGGATTTCCAAACTAGCTGTAGCATCCCCTCCACTAACATTAACTACGACGGGTCCAAAGCAGAGCAGCCTCTGAACCCCGGCAGCCCCGGGCAGGGACGGAGGCACCGCAGCCCCGGGAGATGCTCCGGGCTGGGGGCTCCGGGCTCCTGCCGCCCCCCGGGCTCCTGCCGCTCCGGAGGAGGCTCCGTGGAGCCGGGGTCGGTGCCGTCCCAGCCCCGACTGCCTCCGGGAGAGCGGGGCTCGGCCGCAGCCCCCTCCCTCCCTCCCTCCGGAGGGACGGGTCCAAAGGGACCGGCGGGGAGGCGTTAGAGCCGGCAGGCGGCTCTGCGAGTTGGTGACAATTAGCCTGTAAAAATGGCTGCTCGGGAGCTGTCAGCCGGGATGCAGCGGGGCAGTTAACCCCCCCCGTCCTGCTTCTCTCCCCGGCGGGGCTGGTGAGGGAGAGGGGATCGGAGCTCCTCGTCCCTCCCCCTCGCTGCCGGTCCCCCCCTCCTGGCCGGTGCGGGGTGCTGTAGCGGCCCCAGCATCCTCCATCCCATCCTCCTCCTCCTCCTCGTCGTCGTCTCCGTGCGCGCGGCGAGCAGAGGGACCACAAAGGAGGAGGGGGAGCCGGGGGGCTGCACGGTGCGGGCTGTGTGCGTGTGTGAGTGTCTGTGTGAGTGAGCGAGGGAGCGTGTGTGCACGCCCGGCATCTCCGGCGAGGAGAAAACGCAAGGTCAAGAGGCAGCTCTCCTCCTCCTCCTCCTCCTCCATGGAAGAAGACGGGAGCGATGAGCCCTGAGGAGGACGGCGAAGAGAAGGGGCTGATGGCTGGGGGCTGCAGGGCATCCCCTCGGGAGTGAAGGGGCCGGAGGAGGCAGCGCTGGGGCCGGGAGGGAGGGAGGGAGGGAAGAGAGAAGGAAGCGGGGGGTTTGAATCTCCCCGGCTGGATTGTTTTCTCCTCCATCGCCGCGCGGCTCGTGGTACCCGCGGCGAAGATGGACCCGGGCAGGAGAACGGGACCTTTCCCCTCTTCGTCCTGCTGCTGCTGCTTCTCCTCGCTCCTGGATCTCAACAGCTGGCTGCTCTTCTACGGCTTCTTGTACCTGGCCCTCTACGCCCAGGTGTCCCAGTCCAAGTCCTGCGACAAAATCTCCTGCTTCTCGGGTCATTGTGTCAACTCCACCTGCGTCTGCGATCAGGGATGGGTGGGAGACCAGTGCCAACACTGCCAGGGCAGGTTCAAGTAAGTCTCTGCTCCCTCCTTTGCCCCCTTCTCTTCCACCTCCTCCTTTGCCCCCTTCTTTTCCGCCTCCCTCCTTTACCCCCTTTTCCTGCCGTTTTCATTTGCCTGGTGGTTTGGGGTTTTTTTTGTTTTGTTTTGTTTGTCTGTTTTTTGGATTTTTTTGTGCATGTGTTTGCTATGATTTTGTTGTTGTGTGGTGGAAGTTAAGGACAAAATAGGCTCCCGCACCTCACGGCCCCTCGCTCGAAGAACATAGGACGCAGTCCTGTGGTGGGAAACTCTTCCCACTTTACTGCTGAAAATAGGCTGCTCCGCTTGCTGGGAACAGAGGAGGAATCGGCCTAAAGCTGTGTCTCTGCTGTCCCTCCTGGAAGTCTCATGGAAATGACATGTGCACTTTATGGGAGCAAAAATTACTAGTGGATTTGAATGACTTTTTTCCTTCTGGAGAGTGAAAGTGTTGTGATCATTCCAGTCTTCCTCCCCTTACCTCAAGAGCTTTCGCTAAGTGGACATTAGTCAGGCACATTCAGGATAAAACAAATAAATATAACTTAGTGTAATATACATCAGTCCTGACAAGGTTTGCAGGAAAGGAGAGAGTGGTAAATAAAACCACAATAACATCTTTTTGCAAAAGGAGAGAGTGGCCAGGAAAGCTGCATCTACCTTCTCCTTAGAAGTGGATGTGATACAGAGTCATTTATCAGTGAGAAGGAAGCACACCCTGGCACTTGCTTTTCTTTATGTAGTGGAAAAGAAGATATAAATTATAGGGCTCTCACTTGCCTCCCACCCCCTTTGCTATCAATGTAAAGACTGGCTGTGAAGAATACTGTTTGCTGTTACTTCACTGCATAACCTTGGACAGGACATGTCATTTCATTCCCTTGTAAAACATCCATTAAACGCTGGAACTCTATTTATTAAGTGTGTTGACACACACAGCTGGAAGGTGTTCTGATACCTAGCTAGGAACAATATATTGGTGAGGCTGTGTCTTACAGATTTAAAATTTTGCCTTTGGAAAGGACTTTAATAGGTAGAATTAATAGGTAGTAATTTTCTGTTTTAAAATGTCTTCGGTTTTCTCTTTGAGCACTGAAATTAAGTTATATAATTTACATCCTTTAAACGTTTAATCCGAGGTAATTCATCACTAAATAAACAAAGAGTAAATCCAATAACTTGTTAGCTTGGGAAGTTGAGTAGCTGGGAGTCAGACTTGTGCTGAAGTAACGGGCATGGTGCTGAGGAAGAAACAATTCATGGGTAATACCTGATGGATTGTTCCATCAGTGAGACTCTAACTGAGCTATGAGGGTAATATAAAGCAAATATCTTATCTGCATATGAACTTGCTACTAAGAGTTTAAGTTTGGTCATTTGTTGCCTGTGTGCGTTTAGGATTTGGGGTTTGTCTTGCTCTGTGCTGTGGAACAATGGGCTGATTGCTGGGGACTGAGAGTGAGGAGGCCCAGGTGAATCTTCTTTGTGTGATGAGCTGCAGGAGACAGGTTTGCAGAGCTATTATTTCCTTCCTTTAAAGAGATTACTGCTATCCTTTGTCTTGATGCTTCGCACAACAAACACCAGTAGTGCGAAGGCTGGAGCAGATTTTCATTTCTTACATTTCAAAGCTTGTTGTGAATTAGTCTGTTCTCTTGATAGTTACTGGAACCGTTATCCAGTCTCTACAGGTATTTCCTGGATTATCTGTTAAGACTTATGTGTTCCTTTGCTTTGGTTGTATTTGTCGGGTGGGGAGGCACAGTGGTTACATTTTCACTTCTGATAGAAAGTTAATAATCCATCCCCACCTAGAGGAAGTTCTGCCCGAATGTTGGAAGAGCATCTCTGCTGAGCTAAGCTAACACAGTGCCTAATGGATGTGCTGTTTTAGTGAGTTTTTTGAGGCGTTTTGGTGAAATCAGAATAGATTTGTCTTTAACTCCTCTATATTCTTACATGCTTAGCTTTAGAAGTGACTGTGATGCTTGCATTAAGATTCTTGTCATGGAAAAAAACTGTTTCTACTATGTTGGAGACCTATTTTTTTTACTGAGGACACTTTTATAGGGGTCTCTTGATAGTTCATCTTTAATCTATATTCTTAGAAGTAAAATATACTCTGCAATGAAAATAAGCATCCTAAGATTTAAAGCTTTTCAAGTGCTCCGAGTTGGGGTTGGCATGAAATATGTTCACATGTGTTCAACGCAAGCAGCGACTCGGAGTGGTTGTATTTTGAATCCTGATAATTCATATGGGTGTTGAATGGATGATGAATCAAGTCTCTCCCCTTCCAGCTGAAGAGTTGGAAACTGAATGTTAGTTTGCCTTATGGCCGTGTGATCGAAGACTTTTCTGGCTTCTGTGACAACTGCTAGTTTGAGTATTACCGCGGAACATTTGCGTACTGTTTCTGTGAAGCATGAGTGCCTGCTTTATGCACAAGGAGCCGTGGTTGGACTTCTGCAGTGGTGATACTTGCACTTGGCAAGTTGTGTTGGATGTGTATTGCTTTTGTAGCAGTTGCTTCTGTAAGTAAGAATTGTTATGAAGAATGTTTCAGAATGACACAAAACTGAAAAGCGTGCTTGGCTATTATAACAATTAATTTACAAGCTGCAGATACAATCTATAGGAGTGTTAACAGAACCATGTGCATTATTGTAAACATTTACATCCTTTCAGGGTTTCAGCAGTTTGAGGTGGCTGGGTGTGACTCTATTAGGCAAGATGCAAACTGAATTTTTAATGACCTAAACTAGATGTGTGTAAAAGCTGTTTTCTGTCACTCGATTGTTTAGGGAAACAGATTTTTAACGGTAGGTTTAAAAACTTGAAAATAAAAGGATCTGTATTTTTCTTCATGTAAATGAAGTGTGATTACTTTTGCTATTGTAAGACTTGCATTAGATCAGAATCGTTATAGTAAGAGAAATACTCTACCTAGGGGTAACTTGGGACCATTAATTCTTTAGTGAGAGATATGTAGTATTTTTGGCTTTGTTTTATTTCTTCTCTAGACTGAGAAATAACAACATAGTGGAGAGACCTCAGAACTAATTGATCAGTCTTAGTAAGCAAGTGTCCAAATTAATTGGCAATACTATAGTAACTTTGCCTTTTCCCTGTGAGAGAACTACTGAGTAAGCAAAGTCCCTTGCAAATGTTGCTCTGGACTGGGTGAAAGAAGGATGGATGGGGAAAAAATGGGCAAAAGGATTCTATGGCACTATTTTATTATTCTCATCTATCAGCTTTTATATTTAGTCCTTCTATTGTGAACTGTGTGGTCCATTCATTATACGAATGGAAGTGTTGCCCTTCTTTACTTACTGCATTCACGTCTATGTCAGTTACTTTTCAGCACGTTCTAGGCTAGGATCTAGGAATCTAGTTATAAAAAGGGAGGAGAAAGGAATTCTGTCTTCCTGCTTACAGGGTACAGGTGAAAGATAAGAAAGCCAAAGGGAGAGCAGGTTCTGTTTTTATAGCGGGGATCTTCAGACAGCACAATTCCCAAGAAGTAGACAAACCCACAAGCATAAAGGCACAGAGTCCAGTTTTATTCTGATAGATTTATTAAGGAAATGACATTTTTAATGCTGCATCTGCCACTCTTTCTTCCCCTCTCTTATACCTTTGAATTTGTTGGTTGGTTACAGTTTTCATGATGATAAAAGTTTGGGCAGAAGGGAGAGGGAAAGGCTGCCCAAACTACTTGTGTCTTGAGACTCCAGGGAACTCGGGAGACAAACATTATGAATGGCCCAAGTGAAGGAAAAGCTGCAGTCACAGCTTATCCGTATTTAGATGTCAAAGTCAATCAATCTTGAGATGCAGCACTAGACGAAAACAGGTTTCATTAGCTTTGCTACTCGCAGAATGACTTATAAGGGAAAAAAACCCTAAGTCTCCTTCAGGTTGGAGCAAAAAGTTATCTATTTCTCTAGCTCTGGTTTGTACACTGGTATTTAGAGAAAAAGATATGGATAAAACTGCTTTTCCTTTAAAGTTTTTGAATATGACTGTCAATTTTTAGTTTTCTAAAATACTGTCTTTAAAAAAGTAGATTGTGTCTTTACGTGGTTGGCCTTGTTTGTTAACTGGTAAATCCCAGTTGGCAAATCTAATCAAACAGACTGTACAGGGTAGGTGAATACCTTTGAGTACCTACGTTTCAGTTAATCTTCTTTGCCTAGTCCTAGTTACCTAGTTGTAACAGAGAGAGCAAATTGGTCTGCTTGATTATTACACCATGCCTAAAGATGCTCTTATTGCAATTCCAAATTACCTGCTGCATTTTCTCCTTAATTTCTCAAGCTCCTTTAATAGATTCTGGTTTCTTCAAGGACAAAGCAACTTGAAAGTACAAGAATCTTCACAACTGAAATGTTAAAAGGATATCAAATTTTCATCTTCCAAGTGAAATCCTTATTTCTGTCTAAAACTCTGAATTCTGCTCTCAGCAGAATGACTCACAGGAGAAAAGTGTCATTAAATTGCAGATTGTAACCAAACAATTTTGTAATAGAAAAAAGTTACTTTTAGCTGCAGGCAGCTGAAGTTCAGGGTGCTGTGAAAAGGGTTGACTTTATCCTTCAGGCTAGTCTTTGGTTACATCTTCCCGCTTCTTAAGTAAGCGTTAATATTCCCCCTGAAAGTTGCAAAATATCAACAGGAACATCTCTCTCCACCTCCCAGCCAACTTCTTTTTCAAGCTGACTCAGTTTCCTCCTGTCACTTCCTCGTGTTAAGTTGCTTATTGACCCAAAGGAGGCAGCAGGAATGAGCAGGTGTGAGTGGGAAAAGAAAATTGTTCATTTTAGAAATGATACAGACTTAGCTTGCCTTAACTTTTAATGGTGATTCTATGATTCTAACTTTTAATGTGTAACAACATTCCCCTAAAACTGTTGCAACCTCTATTATCCGGAGTGAAATCCTTAGTCAGGATCAGTTGCAAAGCTGCCTTTGTCGTCAGCATGGCCTGCGCTTGATTCAAGACACGTGCATAATTACTCTTATTGACATCAGTGGAATTGTGTGTGAGATTTTTACATGTGCAAATTGCCTTATAAGTCAGTGCTTGAGTGTTGATGTTATTAAACTACTGGAAACAACAGTGATGATGATATTTTTCTTATAAAATGTGACCTTTATTTAAGTGCATTTTAGTGATGATGCTTTGAAAAATATTTCTTTCAGCCTGAGGAATTCTCTCTGTATTAAAATTTTACAATACAGAGATAGTTTGAATAATAGTTTTGAATTCATAAGGAATACCTTTTAAAAATTCAAATCTTGTTTTGAGATGTAAAAGCATAAACCATATGAGCATACTAAAGTACTCTTACAAGCTAAACCATCTGTACTGAAAAGTGGATTTTTTGAAATAAAAACAATCACTATAAAACCATAAAAAATTATTGTTAATAGGCTGTATTTTTTGTCATTTAATACTTCCTGTATAGAGTTATTTAAGCTGGAAAAGACCCTTAAGATAGAGTCCAACCTTTAACCTAGCACTACCAAGTCCACCAGTAAACCATTTGAATGTTTTCTGTTGGTTTTCATAGACTAGACCAGAAATGAACCCTCTCATTATCTGCCTTATGCAGGCTGGAGGGTAACTCAGAATTAACACCTGTTGGAGTTGAACACATGCTTTGGAAAAGCATCCATACAGGTCTGAAAACACTTCCAGTGACTGGAAGTGCATGACAGGCTTTTAGTGATTATTCCATTGGTTAGTTAACCTCACTGTTTTCTATAACCAGTAAAACCAAATGCGTAATCCTCCTAATCCAGAAAATCTACTCTACCCTACCTCACTTCTTGTCTCCGGGTTGCCCTGTTTTCTCATGTTTTGAGTCAGGCGTTCATCACAGAGCCTTCAGTGTGCCAGTCTACGCTCTCTTTGCAGGTGAAAATACTGAAAGGAAGAGGAGTGTTCCTTAAGTCATCTCAACATAAAACAATTTTTTTCCATCTTTGATTGTTCTCTTGGTTTTTAGCCTTCCCAATTTTATCAGCATTCTTCAGCTATAGATGCCAGAACTAGATGCTCGTCTTATGGTAATGGTTGTACTGGTGAAATGTAGAAGCTGAGTACCCTCTCCCCTGCTGCTTGGAGTCCCGCTGCGTGCAGCTGCAGAGAATGCTTCTAAGCTTAGCACTGTGCTGGCAGCTCAGTCCTTTATTTTCTGCCTCACAAGTCTTCTCGGAGTTGCTGGTACCAAAGGGCTGATGTGCGGTCTTGCTTTTCTCAAACCAGTCTGTTATCTGAACATAGCCTCCCCTATTTTGAGTGATATTTAATTATGGGGCTATATATGTGTGTGTTTGGGATGGAGCTTTGCTTTTTTTTTTGTAAATTTTCCCCTCTCCTCCCCAAGCAGCGCGTAATTGACTGTACATGTACAGAGTCCTTTCCTGTGTGTAAATTCACCTATAGGGCTGAATCCAAATGAAATTTAGGCAAAGGGCTTGTGGATTCTGGAGTCTAGTTTGTTTGCAGACTAGGCAGTTCATTACTTAGGCACACAAGTGTGGGAACAGATGGCTGATGACCCTGTCAGGCCTTCACATTTCACCAAAGGCTGGTTGCTGTTGCTATGGGTGTGTAAAAACCTCAGTTGTATCAACTGTATGCTTAAGTGTATCCATAAATGGTATATAAATGCCTGTACCATTTATAGCATTTAATGGTTATTATGTTTTAAAGTTATTTTTGGAAAATAAATGGTCTTGCACTGTGTATCCTGCTTCCTTTAACCAAAAAGAAGGCACGATGATCATATTTTGGAAGGCGTTACTGTAGCTCATGTAATCTTGAAAATGAGTAGGAGTAGTTTTTGAGAGATCCGTCTATCACACTGCACTAGAAATTGATTTAATTGTGTCAAAATGGAGGCAGAAAAGGAAGGAGGTAATACAGGATGCTACAGGAATATCCTTGGGATATCTTTACACCTAATAGCTGAAGTGCTACGAATAAAAATCCCCAAACCAAAAACCAACTGACTTTAAAACAGTCCTACACAGACAATTAAAAAAACCCCTGAATTGGAGAACTCATGCAGTACTGAAGAAGAATTCTCTGTCAGCGTCCATGGAATTTACTATTAGCTCTATAGTCTTGTCTTGGAAAACACACTATGAGGTTCATATTAGTAGAAATAAATTATGATAATATCTGAAAACACGGCTACTTTTGTGAACTGTGGCTGTTAATTTATGAAGGGTCTGTAGTAAACTATAAGCAAAGTGTATGTTTCCATGGGAGGTGAGCAGTGGGAATTTTCAAACCAGTACTGTAGGTGGTCCTATATATTATTAAAATCCTAACAAATGGACATAAGAGTTACATTGATTTCAGAGCTCCATGTGGAGTGAGGCCTTATTGATAAGTGATGGAACTGAGCTCAACGCTGTCTGTTACTTAGTGCTCATTCACAAGGTGCAAGAACTGCATTTGGCTTTGAAGTCAGAAAAACTTAAAGATTTTAGACCTTTGAAAAGTAATTTAAATGCCAGCTCTATAGAATATTCTCAGGTAAACATCTTACAATTCTCTGTTAATGTAACAGAGGGATGTGGACAAGCTGGAGAATTGGGCCTGTGTGAAACTCATGAGGTTCAACAAGGACAGGTGCAAGGTCCTACAGCTGGATTAGGGCAATCTGTGGTTTCACTACCTGATGGGGGATGATGTGATTGAAGGACTTGGGGGTGCTGGTTAATGAGAAGCTCAACATGAGCCGGCAATGTGCAATGCCCAGAAGGGCGGCCATATCCTGGGCCACATCAAAAGCAGCGTGGCCAGGAGCCTGAGGGAGGTGATTCTGCCCCTCTTCCTCTCTTGTGAGACCTCACCTGTAGTACTGTGACCTGTTCTTGAATCATCAGCATAAGGAGGAAATGGAACTGCTGAAATGGGTCCAGAGAAGGGCTAATTTGCCTTCAGTGAAAAAGTAGATCATGTGGGGAGTTGGAACAGGATAATCTTTAAGGTCCCTTCCAACCTAAACCATTCTATGATGAGTATATTGTCTAACTATTTGGATGCAGGCACTGGGACTGAAGAACAATCAGAAATATCACAAAAGGACCCGTTTTTAACTATGTACCTTATCAGTTGCAGCAGTAAAATGTGAGCAGTGATGTTTTTGGTCGAAAGCCTGGGAGAACAGCTGGGGTTTGTAATGTCTTTAAGCACTCTGGTGAGCTTGTCAGAAAGTTTCTGCTCAAGGTGTTAAGTAATCCACGTGGCACTGTGGAACAAGAAGACAAAAGGGCTTAATTGATTGCCACCCTCAATCCAAGGACAGAGATTAATTAACCAGAATAGTATCTTACTAGTCATGCTCCAGTTTAAAATACTTTCCTTTTTGTAATGGATAGTAGTGGTGAATAAAATATGGTAAGCTTAATTTTCTTGATAATGTGTCTCAGCTTTCAAAACTCAATCTTCAGTGCACTCTGACTTGTATGAAGGAGTATGTGATAGGTCAAGCTCTATTAGTAAAACTGCAATGCTGATTAATCCACCTGCAGGATAGTTTGCACCTTTAATTGTTCTTTTTTTGAATCTATGGAGTAAGAATGCGTGCATGTAAAAGTATGTATTTTATCACAAAGAATATCCCAAACACACACAAAACAGCTCACGTTCATATTTGTGTGTGTAAGCCCAGTTGATGAATGTACTTTGGAGGATACCTGATAATCAAATGTGTTTGTGGTAAATGTGAGTTGTGCCACAGTGGTTATGGGAAGAGGGAAAGGGGTTGTGTGTGTTTCATAGGAAGTATCACAGAGCTTGCTGTAATTAAACTATGTGCTTATGTAGTATGCTTCTATCAGCAGATCTGTTTTGCTTCCTAAGTCAACTGAAGCTTTTCTAAAAGGTAACGTAAAACACTGAACAGGAGCTGGAAAGGGTTCTTGAAAAATGATAAATACTGGACAAATGGCTGCTTTTGAAAACACACAGACTTCCACATGTGTGCACAGCTGTAATATCTTAAGAGAATTATGCTAGAAAATATTTTTGCAGGTGTTTTCTAAAACCTGATGCTGACATAACAATTAAATCTAGAATATCTGTATTTAAAACTGGGGTTTTCTTCCTCAGTATTTTTAATAGTGTAGCATTTAAATGCTCACAGATTATTCCTCCAATTTTAAAATCAAAATGACACTATTTTTTCTAGAGTTCTTAATTTTGAAGTTGCTTAAACTGTTCTAGTTTTCACAGGGGACAAAACCCTCCCTATATCCAAGGAATTACCTCTACACATCTGTATTATAGGTTGTGCCTGGGTATCGTATTTAAGCAGTTGATATTGAGCATCGTAGTAGCCTTGAGAAACAGTCAGTTATTTTTTGTGCTAGTTTACATTATGAAACCTAAAGTTGTGTGGCATAACAAATATGTGACTGAATTGAAATGGAAGCTTGAGAGTGGGTACAAACTTCTGTCCCAGCCCTCATTTTAGGAAGACTGAATTGTTTTCAAATTGTACATTCTTTTTCTCCAAATAATAAATACAGAATATAGATTGAAGTGCTGTGCTTTCTGAGACCTTTACTGTGTAATATAATCCGGTGTAGGACAGGATACGAAGCTTATTATTCAGCTATGGGTGCACAGCTAAGGAGTTTCGTGGTGTTATTTCAAACTGACAGTTCCAAACACATACTATATGTCATTCAATGAGCAAACGAGAAGCCTCTCTTAATGCAGGTGTAAATGCCAATGTAGGTTAGAGGTTGATGACTACTTAGAGAATTGATCTTGAAAGGTGTCCTCCATTCAAATGAGCCAGGACATCAAAGCTGGACTGAGTCTGTGCAGTAGTTGGTCGGTCTAGTTGTTTTTAAAGGTGACAGGAGGGAAATGGAGAACAAGCAAAAACCAGCTTAGTATATAGTGTTCACAAAAGCTGTTCATTAACAAAAACATTGCTGGGTTATTTTATTTTCAATTTTATTTACATAATTGAGGTGCACTTACTGCTTTTGTGATTGATTTGCTTTGAGTAATCTATACTCTGGCATAAAACTCTGAGGTGACTGGCAGCTGAACATAAGCAGAATAGTACTTTAAAGATAGACTTAGGTTTTCTAAATGAGATTGACTGCATTTATAAGTAGCAATTGGACTGGAAAGTAGGGCTAGTGTTAGATTCTCTGGGAATGATCGAAGCTGGCAGTGTTGCACTGAAGTAGAATTTGAGAACATCTACCTGAATTTTTACTTTGCATTGTCTTGAAAGTTTTGAGGTCATGCTCAGTGAAGAGCTTAAAAATCCTTATTTACTATTATGAAAAAAAGCTCTCATAGTTAAAGTTTTTGCCTATTAAGGATAAATTTTTAAAGTTTTATGCAGTTCTGTCACATACAACCTGTTGCTTTTCACAGTTACTCTTTCTTTTTGACTATCATCCTCATAAATTCAAATTTACTTCCATCTGCTAATGAAAACTAAAGCAGATGAAGGATCTGCCTCATCTTACTCTTTATTTTTAAATACAGCAATTAAGATTTAATCTATTTTTTTCTGTGACGATCAAGGAAAGCACCATGAAATGCGTGATATCCCATCAACAGTTTATGTTCTAACTTTCTAATCTGCAAATTTCCTTATTGTCTATGTAATTCACTAGGTATGGAGTAGCTATTGTACTTCAACCCCACGGGAATGACAAAACACGCAGAAGTTTGTTGCAAGTATGAGCAAAGCTGCGCAAGAAGAAATATATTTTGTTTTTCTCATAGTCATGCTATGGCAGGCCTGAACTTCACTTATTCTGGTGCTACTTGCAGGCATACTTTTTTTGAATTAAACATCACAGTTTGTTGAAGGAAATTCTCAGGTTTCTTGTGTTTAACAATCTACAAATTTTTAAGCAGCAGCAACTTTTGGCGTTTTCCTCCCTGTTGATAATTTTTCTCGTTATGTTTTTTGAGTCTTTCTCTCTTTTGAGTTCTCTTTTATGTGCTTTTTGTTTTATTTTTCAACAGACCAGAAGTATTTAGGAGGCTTTCTGCCATTATGTTAACTTGTAAGTTAACATGCTATGTGAGCTCATCTTCAGTATATAGGTTTCCCTCCCTAATGTTGAATCGTACATAGCCCAGATTTGCTTGTGCAGTTCTTTCGGATTTTGTGTGCACATATACTTTATGACTCCAAAGTTATTCGCTCAGGCAGCAAAGAGAAAATTGCATGGCCATGTGGATACGTGTGTTGTCTGCAAATCAGAAATGCTGTGTATTTGTTCACCTAATTAATCATGTTGAAGCTTTGGGAGGGGGGAAATGCACTTCAGAAAGTAATTTTCAGCAGCTGTGTGGATAATGAACTCAGTTCAGAGGTTTCATCTCTTGCACTCTTGCAGAAGTATTTGCTTGAGGCAGGTGGGTTTGAAAGGAGCTCTCTAAGGAGGTGGCTTTATGCAAAGTAAGGAGTGTTGTAGAAACAGGGGAAATTTGAGTGGGTCCACAAAATAGGATTTAGGACTTGTAATTGATTGAGAATGGGAAGCATTTATTGGTTTTGGACACAGGTTAACTTTTATGAAGGTATGCACCGTGAGAAAGCATTTATGAACTTAGCAATAATTTTATGATATATGAATACAAATATTTCACTTAATAATTTAGCTCATATTGGTTTATCTTTAATAATAAAAATACTAAGACAGAGAATAGGAATATATTTATTTAATTTCTATTAAATTAAGATTTATGGTATAAAAAAGGATTAATAAGACTGTCCATAACTTTTGCACTTGCAATTAGACTGTAGTGTTAAGATGTCGAAAATCCCTTTAGGGCTTATAATTTTAGGACCTAATTTATTTAGGGCATCTTTCATATATAGATGGTGAAATGTCTATTATGCTGTAATTTTTTAATATAGTATGTATGTACATATGCATCTCCATGTTATGTTGTAGAGTATTGAACTAATTTACCTATTATGCTTGTGTTCATTTTTTCAATTACAGCTAAATGAAGGAAAAGGAAATTTCTTAATAAAAGAATGTCAGGATAATAATGGGGGGGAGTGACCCTGACCATCCGTCGTTCTGATACTTTGTGCCCTATGGTTTTGAAGTTTGTGGAAGGCTGGGTAGAATCGGTCTTTTTTAGAGGGATTTTTAAATGATAAAAATAAGTATATTAGTGAAATAATCTTTTAACCTAATGAATTGTTAGAGGCTGTATTTATCTTCTTAATACCTTTGGAATCAAGCTGTTAAGGTGTTGTACCATGCTGAAAATGTCTTTATTATACGAGCAGTCTTCATAGGTGTGATTTAATTATTTTAGTCTTGCACTCGGAAGGAAAAATAATTAACAAGTGTCTGTTTTTGCAACCACAATCCTAAGTAAATATTTTCTTGAGTTAGAGATGTCCTAGGGAACACTTGCTTAAGCATGTTTTATGCTTATTAAGAAAGGAAAATGTGAGCTGCTGTTCAAGTAAAATTCCCCTTCCTCCCTTAAAATATTTTAAACTTAACCTTGTCAGAAGCTTCTTTAGAAAAATGAGAACATTTCCTATTATGAAATCTCTGGGAGTTTTATAGTGTTGGATGCGGAAGAGAAATGAGAATCTTACTATGGAGCAGAACAAAAACTCTTGAAATACAAAACAATTGATGGGATATGGTCTGTGACCACTATTTTTGAGTATTTAGGTTTTGAATTTATGGTGAAGTGCACAGAAGGAGAAACATTCTAGATGAATGTTTTTTGATATAGTTTCATATGCTCAGAGGTAGGAGGAAAAAGAAAATCTTTGTGTGTTTGAGAAATGAATATTTGATTGTGTATCTGATTAAGCCTGTTTTTGTTGCCTCATTGAACTAAAACCAACATCTTTTATTAATTCTCCTTCTGTCTCCTATAAAATAGCAGCATCTGCATAACTTTATACCAGTATACATTTTTGTGAGGAATGTCTGAAGTTATCGGTGTTGTGGGAGACATATCTCAACTTACCTTTTCTGTTGTTGGTGCTAGGCATAACTTGATGTTTTGAGAATCACACCACAGTCTGTTATCTATTTAGTTGTCTGATCTAGTGATGCCACAACCATATCTAAAGCAGAATTCTGCTCTTTGTATCTGATGGACTGAATTTGCAGGATTGTATGAATAGAAAGGCCTATTGTGTTAGATAACTTGACAAATGCATCTGACCAACGGGTATCGACAATTAAAGCCTTAAAGCAGAACTTTTTATTACACATAGGGAGCATTTCTGATGGTAAATGAACATCATCTGAAGATTCTGTTTTTCTGCGTTGAGGGAAAAAACAGGTAGAAAAGAAGTTAAGTAAATGAAAACTGATCAAATCTATCAATATTCCTTTTTTACATATAAATCTATAGTTCAGGTCCTGCTGTCTGTGTTCTGTAATGGCCATTTTTAGCAGAAGTTGTCTCAACTCCAAGGGATTTCATCCTGCCTGGAACAATCCTACTGAGGGATCCTCAATCCTATCCTCTGTCCATGTCAAAGACTGAGGAAGGTCTGTGCAGGAGTCCTGTAGGTGCTCTAAAGTCACTTCAGTCAGCCTTTCAGAGTCAGACATTTGCAGTCCATGGCTCAGTAAAAGCTATAGTTTTTTGTTTTATTCTGGACAAACNCAAATATTTCACTTAATAATTTAGCTCATATTGGTTTATCTTTAATAATAAAAATACTAAGACAGAGAATAGGAATACATTTATTTAATTTCTATTAAATTAAGATTTATGGTATAAAAAAAGGATTAATAAGACTGTCCATAACTTTTGCACTTGCAATTAGACTGTAGTGTTAAGATGTTGAAAATCCCTTTAGGGCTTATAATTTTAGGACCTAATTTATTTAGGGCATCTTTCATATATAGATGGTGAAATGTCTATTATGCTGTAATTTTTTAATATAGTATGTATGTACATATGCATCTCCATGTTATGTTGTAGAGTATTGAACTAATTTACCTATTATGCTTGTGTTCATTTTTTCAATTACAGCTAAATGAAGGAAAAGGAAATTTCTTAATAAAAGAATGTCAGGATAATAATGGGGGGGAGTGACCCTGACCATCCGTCGTTCTGATACTTTGTGCCCTATGGTTTTGAAGTTTGTGGAAGGCTGGGTAGAATTGGTCTTTTTTAGAGGGATTTTTAAATGATAAAAATAAGTATATTAGTGAAATAATCTTTTAACCTAATGAATTGTTAGAGGCTGTATTTATCTTCTTAATACCTTTGGAATCAAGCTGTTAAGGTGTTGTACCATGCTGAAAATGTCTTTATTATACGAGCAGTCTTCATAGGTGTGATTTAATTATTTTAGTCTTGCACTCGGAAGGAAAAATAATTAACAAGTGTCTGTTTTTGCAACCACAATCCTAAGTAAATATTTTCTTGAGTTAGAGATGTCCTAGGGAACACTTGCTTAAGCATGTTTTATGCTTATTAAGAAAGGAAAATGTGAGCTGCTGTTCAAGTAAAATTCCCCTTCCTCCCTTAAAATATTTTAAACTTAACCTTGTCAGAAGCTTCTTTAGAAAAATGAGAACATTTCCTATTATGAAATCTCTGGGAGTTTTATAGTGTTGGATGCGGAAGAGAAATGAGAATCTTACTATGGAGCAGAACAAAAACTCTTGAAATACAAAACAATTGATGGGATATGGTCTGTGACCACTATTTTTGAGTATTTAGGTTTTGAATTTATGGTGAAGTGCACAGAAGGAAAAACATTCTAGATGAATGTTTTTTTGATATAGTTTCATACGCTCAGAGGTAGGAGGAAAAAAAAATCTTTGTGTGTTTGAGAAATGAATATTTGATTGTGTATCTGATTAAGCCTGTTTTTGTTGCCTCATTGAACTAAAACCAACATCTTTTATTAATTCTCCTTCTGTCTCCTATAAAATAGCAGCATCTGCATAACTTTATACCAGTATACATTTTTGTGAGGAATGTCTGAAGTTATCGGTGTTGTGGGAGACATATCTCAACTTACCATTTCTGGTGTTGGTGCTAGGCATAACTTGATGTTTTGAGAATCACACCACAGTCTATTATCTATTTAGTTGTCTGATCTAGTGATGCCACGACCATATCTAAAGCAGAATTCTGCTCTTTGTATCTGATGGACTGAATTTGCAGGATTGTATGAATAGAAAGGCCTATTGTGTTAGATAACTTGACAAATGCATCTGATGAACGGGTATCAACAATTAAAGCCTTAAAGCAGAACTTTTTATTACACATAGGTAGCATTTCTGATGGTAAATGAACATCATCTGAAGATTCTGTTTTTCTGCGTTGAGGGAAAAAACAGGTAGAAAAGAAGTTAAGTAAATGAAAACTGATCAAATCTATCAATATTCCTTTTTTACATATAAATCTATAGTTCAGGTCCTGCTGTCTGTGTTCTGTAATGGCCATTTTTAGCAGAAGTTGTCTCAACTCCAAGGGATTTCATCCTGCCTGGAACAATCCTACTGAGGGATCCTCAATCCTATCCTCTGTCCATGTCAAAGACTGAGGAAGGTCTGTGCAGGAGTCCTGTAGGTGCTCTAAAGTCACTTCAGTCAGCCTTTCAGAGTCAGACATTTGCAGTCCATGGCTCAGTAAAAGCTATAGTTTTTTGTTTTATTCTGGACAAACCACCTCAGGCAGGGGCTTTGATATGCTGGTTGTGCATCATTCCAATATACAACTCTGTAATTCCTCAAGCATCACATAGACTGGCAAACATGCACTGGCAAACAAACACTCGGTTATGATCCTGCATCAATTGCCTGGCCTCAGTTATTGTTTTTAGAAGAATAATTTTTAATCTATATAATGTGCAGGTGATTCACACATAGGACTTTAATTACATATCTAACCTTCCTGAGGATAAATGCTGACTTTCTGATTTTCAAGTAGTTTTTTTTAATATGGCTTTTCCTGTTTGTTTGGCTGGACACACAAAGTGTACCAAGCTGCTGTGAATGCTGTGCTGGTTTTGACTGGGATAGAGTTAATTTTCTAAACAGTAGCTACAATAAGACTGTGTTTTGGGTTTGTGTTGGGAACAGTGTTGGTAACAGAGGAGCATTTTCATTATTGCTGAACAGTGCTTGCACAGCATCAAGGCCTTTTCTGCTCCTTATCCCACCAGTGAGGAGAGCTGGGGGTGCAAAAGCTGTTGGAGGGGACACAGCCAGGACAGCTGACACCAGTGTCCAAAGGGATGTTCCATACCTTCTGATATCCTGTTCGGCAAATAAAGGTTGAAGAGGAAGGAGGAGACATTTGGAGTTCTGACATTTGTCTGCCCATGTGACTGTTAACTGTGATGAAGCCCTGGAAATGACTGAAGTAGTAAATAAATCCCTTGCTTTGCTTTGCTTGTGTGCCCAGCTCTTGCTTTACTTACTAGGCCGTCTTTATCCCAACCCACAGGGTTTCCTAACTCATTCTTCTGATTCTTTCGCCATCCTACTGGGCTTGGGAGTGAACAAGCAGCTGTGTGTGGTTTAGGCACCAGCTGCAGTCAAACCACAACTGCTGTTAGTAGATGATATTTTAATCGAATTTTTCAAAGTGGAGCCTGAGAGAACAGGGTGTTATGGATGAATTAAAGCTCAGTATTTGATGCGAGAGTCTGTTTTTTTTGTTGTTCCTGAAATATCAAATCTTGCGGAAAAGTAACTTGGAAACAAATAAATGCCCAACAATCAATAAATGTAAGATCATAGTGAAATTTTGAAGGAAAAAATAGTTAAACGATCAATCAGAAAAACCCCTCCCTTGCAAAATGGTAATCAAATTGATTTTTGTGAAAGCTCTGAAATGAGTACTTAGAGATTGTCACTATTTAAAAACTGATGGGTGATAGCGAGTTTGAGAATTTCATTTCTATGAAAAATGCTTTAGAGATTTTCTTGTTGCCTTTACAATAAATTATATGCATTCTTTTCCTATATCTTCTACTGCTGTGTAAGTCAGCAAAGGAGTTATGAATTTGTTTCATATTGCTGTGTTGCAATGAAACTGCTTATTGTATCATAAATAGATTGAACCGCATAATCTAGCGGGGGAGGGGAGGGTGGCTGAAGAAGTGGAGGAAACAAATGGCATTAGAAATTAGCAGATAAAAGCAAAGACAGCTCCATTACTAAGCTGTACAAGCTATGCAGTACTCATCAAATGCAGAATGAAGCTGTTATTCTGTTTTTCCTTTAACTTAAATAGTAATTACAAATGTCAATTTACATATAAAGGAAAAATGCCTAAGTGA
>WAAB01015153.1:113225-132816 GCA_013389865.1 Piaya cayana | reverse complement strand
TGGAGAGAGCAATGAGGTCTCCTCTCAGCCTCCTCTTCTCCAGGCTAAACAACCCCAGCTCTCTCAGCCGTTCCTCATAAGGCCTGTTCTCCAGCCCCTTCACCAGCTTTGTTGCTCTTCTCTGGACTCGCTACAGAGCCTCAACATCCTTCTTGTGGTGAGGGGCCCACAACTGAACACAGGATTCAAGGAGCGGTCTCACCAGTGCTAAGTACAGAGGGAGAATAACCTCCCTGGACCTGCTGGTCACACCATTTCTGATACAAGCTTGGACACTTCTTGCCTTGACTAGTGCAGTTTTGTTTTCTTTTGAGCTGGCTCCCCTCCAGGGTGCAGAAGTGCTGAAATAAAATGCCTTGCTTATGTCTAAGATTCCTCTCAACCAGTAATGAATCTCTAGTAAAGGACTCCTCACCTCAGTCCTCTGCTAAATGGGAGGAAAAGAAACTGCAGCCCCATTGGAGTTTTATTCTAATTTTAATTCTGCACAATTCAGGAGACTGACAGTAATCATTAGATAGTTTCAAAACTCAAATTCTGGAACTGCAAGTCTGATGTGTTGTTTTGTACTGGGAGGTGCTCTTTCACCACCAGTGCAGTTATTTCACTGAAATGACGTGTTTGAGTTATGACCAAACTATTCTGGTAAGTTTAAGACTGAATTAGTGACTTAAATTATTAATAATAGAAAACTACTAGGATTTATAAAATGTTTTTAGTTTATTTAATCAGTGATCATCAAAACTTCATTGCTTTCTTTTTTTAACTCTCTTTTCTGCTCTAGTTGAATGTTGCAGTTGTCTGAAACTACTAAAAATTTAGAACACCAAGCACAGGGTAAAGAGGAAACTGAGCCTTATGAAGGAAGGAACAGGGAAGCAGGGAGTTCTGCTTTAACAAAAATAAAAATATCACCAACATTGAGATTGAAAATTAAGTACTCGACTTGTCAAGTTTAGATAAATATAAATGATGAACTTTATTTCTGTTTTGATTCAGCTTTCCTAGCTCGTTATTGGGCCTTGTGTTACAAATCACAAATTGCAATTAATGTTGTATTTATTGTGGGATAAATGAAAATTATTTAGTCCTTGAGGTATGTTAATTTACAGTTGATATTTGTAGAGTATTATTTTCTGTTATTTAAATGGAAACTTTTGAAATTGCTAGGTACTTTTGCCTCAAATTGTGAATTTTTATTTTTATGATGCCTTTTTTCCCCCCGTGTTTTATGTGCTTTGATTTTTCTAATGACTTTCCTTCCTTCTTGACATTCTTGCAAGTTGGGATTAATTAAGAAGGTGGGCGAGTTGGGATTAATTAAAATGGCTTGTCTGTAAAGCAGCAGGGATTTGTATGAGTTTAAAGGTGAAGTCTTGCATATAAAACCAAAATATTTTTAAACTAGATCTTTATATATGTGTGAGTGTATGTATATACTTGTATATCAGTGCTTGTATATACAAATATACTCGAAACTGGAGATTTCTGAAGTCTATGTGAAAGTCTCTATTTCATGCTGTTGGTCCTTTGACTGGAAGCAGCTACACAAGCACTCCTCCCCCGCCCCATTATCTGGGGTTAGTGCCTCTAATTATTTCACTGCTGAATGAAAGTGGGGAGAAGGAGGAGGAGGAAGAGATTAATCTTCTTATATGCTCATATTTTAAAATAAAATCACTGCCACGGCACTTGTGAGCCGTGCTCCCAGATTGCCTGCCAAGGGTCTGGAGGAGTTAGGTAGTTCATGTGTCAGGTAGACATGACATCCAACTCCATACAAGAAATAACCTCCGTTTATGAGTGTTCGGCTGTAGGATTTCACCAACCGTGCCTTGGAAAGAAATATGGTGACTGTTAGGAATAACTCTCTTCAGGACTGGACAGCAAGGCTAAGCATTTTCAGTTGTAGTTTAGGCTTATCCTGCTTCAGTCTGTAAGCCCCTCTCTTCCCTCCAGATTTCTGTCTGGTGTTTCCAGCTAGAGTGGTGGAAGTTGCTGGCTGCTGACATTTCTGCAAAGGGTTCACCTCTCTTTCACTATTTTACGTGCAAAGACATCAGTTGTTTGCAAGGACCTAGAAGCTGTGTAAAAACATAATATAATGCTTCTGTTTCTTTTTAATTATTGCAGTAAAATAAAGCCTTGGCTACATGGATATGGAAAATACTTGCCCATTATTATACTTAGGGGTATTTTATACAAAGAGGGTGTTGTGTTTAAAACCACCCCAAACCCATGCAAACAACTCTAGCAGAAAATCTGAACCTCGAACAGGTATATTTTTAAAAGCATGCCTTAACGGCTTTGTATATCTGAAAAGAGTCTTTATTAAACTCTCTATTTTATGCCGTAGTCCCAAACTGTGAACTGATAAGACAGTATTTTGTAACTAAACATCCCATAAACATGCTAAAAGGTTCTTGAATCTCACATTTTTGGCTGTTACTTTACATTTCTTCATGCAGTCTCCTTGATATGTGCTGATTTTTACATGCATATAGTCATTATTTGCCTGATGCCTGGAAATCCCATACTGTAGCATCATTTCTCTTTTCTCTGGCTATACCCCACTGATGGCATATAGTCATTCTGCTTCTGTTTTATTTCTTCCGCAGGCTAGTTAAAAATACTTTCCTCACTTCTAAGTGCATTATTTTACAGACTAAATTACTGAATTTAATGTGCTTTCTGTTAGTCAAGCATTGAGATCACATAGCTCGTTGCATGGGGTATGTTCAACTCTAATAGTATGAGCAACTTCATACCATCAATAAATTGCACTGGCATGCTAGTGCCATCACTGTTAACTACCTTTTTAAGGTCAGCTTTTCCCTACTTCCACTGTCCAATGTTAATCCCTGTATAGGCTGAGATTTTCTTTCTTATGATCAGCCTCTTGGTCCCATTTTTCTCAAGCTTGTTACTTGCATTATAGTTCTCACGTGAACCTGATCTCCAGGTTTAACTAATTGCACAGCTTATTAGTAATTCTTCATCTAATGGTGGTTTTCTGTATAGTTGCTTTATCAAAGATAGTGTATGATGTTAATAAATTTATGATGCATTATTCTACTTTCCCCTCACATCAGTATTTTTAGATTAAACCATGAATATAGAATAATGAGAAACTAGACAAATAGTTTCTATTAATTCTGACTGTTTCTTTCCCTTTTTGCATTAAATTTAGGTACAGTATTTACTGGAACATGACAAATGGTGTAATTTAATATATTTAATAAAGTGCCTACTGCGTAACTTGCAAGTTAATACCTTGGATCTTTTTTCCCCCAACGTTTCTTGCATAGATATTCTTGTCTCTGTCTTGCTAGAACAGTGTTCTTTGAATTTTGTTACTACTAAAATAGTGATATTTTCCATGAGCTGTCTTGACAGATACTTGTGATAGGACTAGGGGCAATGGTTATAAAGTGGTCTTGATTTTATGGTTGATTGCCTCGTTGTGTATACATTCCTTAATAAAAAATAAAGTGGATTTAGAACGGAGGGCAAAGCTGACAAAGTTACAGATCATAATCACAGCATCCCAGTTTGTGTTTTAAGATGCGATTAGATATTAAGTAATTCAAGGCTCGTTTATAGTTCTTAATTAGATATGATGATTTTTAGCCTCTCTTGGAGTTTGAGCAGTATTTTAATTCTGACTTGAATTTCCACCCCATAAAGCAATTTTCATGTTAGCTCTAAGGTAAATAGCACCAGGTTCATCTCCATTGCTCCATAAATTTTAATTATTTAGAAAGGAAAATTAATTGTGCTGAATACTACTAGAAATACACACTCAATGTTGTTTCCCTATTTGCTTTCTATCAATTATCTTAATTATTAGGTAAATGAAACTGATATACGTGGTAAGATGCTGTGGAGTGAATGAACACTACCTGTTATTTGGAGAGCAAGTCCTGACTGGCAATAGCAAAGAAATAATAGCTACTTATGACTGTTTATGATCCTCTGGCATGTGTTTTGCCAAGGAGTTCGTAAAGATGAATTATTTCTGTGCTTGTGTAGTTATTAAAGGTATCAACTTAATTGGTGTATTTGACAAATCTTCATTTCAGATTACAGTTGGAGTGCTAATGAGTCTGTACAGCTGCTTTGGCTTTTCTGTTATGTCCAGATGGATCCTCAAATTGATACTGGTGCATTGTGCATGTGTGTAACACTCTCACATTTTCTCTTTTTTTTTTTTGTTGTTGTTGTTTTTTTTCTCTGCACTAGAAGATTAGTTGCTGATGGTAAATTCAAATGGAAATAAATGAGATCTAATGTTCATACATAATGGCTTAAAAAGTGCTAGTTGGTTACACGTGATACTTAGTGATTGTATAATTTGCATATTATGAAGAGCTGAGGTGCTGTTATGCTCCAGTACTAGCCCTGTTGTTAAGTGCTTAGGCACATGTTACATCTGATTTAGTAGGTCTGGTTGATATGTTGTCAACATAAGTATTTGTATTGGAATTGTGTAGTGGATCAGAGATTTTACAATGAATAACATGACTTAGCAAATCCCATCCTGAGTAGCAGTAATGTTTGTACAGGAGTCTGTATTGAATTATAGAATGTCCTGAGTTGGAAGGGACCCACAAGGATCATCAAGTCCAACTCCTATCCCTGCACAGGACAACTGTGACATTCGCACTATGTGTCTGAGGGTATTGCTCAAATGTTTCTGGGATATTGACAGGTTTGGTGCCGTGACTGTTTCCCTGGAAAGCTGCTTCAGTGTTCTGCCACCCTCTGGGGGAAGAACCTTTTCCCGATACCCACTCTAACCCTTCCCTGGCACATCTTCCTGCCATTCCCTCAGGTCCTATTGTTAGTCAACAGAAAGAAGAGATCAGTGCCTGCTCCTCCAATGTATGTATCTAACAGTAGCGTTCACAAATGCCCAATTTTCACAATCATCGTTCTCCTGAAACAAGTGAAACCCCATAATTTCATAATCTATCCACACCTTGATTTAAATGGTAAACTGAAGAGTTTTTCAAGACACGTTCTTTTGTATGTGCTTAGAAATCATTTAAAAAACCCAACAAATCGTTCTACACTGTAGCCCAAAGAAAACGAGAGGTTTTATGTCAGTGTGCATCTGAAACACAAACTAAGTTATCACTACTTCTGTGAATTTCTATTAGTTTATATTTCAATCTTTATTTGTTGTCAAAAGCAAGGCAGTATAGCCTGTTGCTACAGAAGGGACCCTCCAGCCACCTTGTAGGAAGAAAATAAATCAGCTTTGGTGAGGTTTTTAAAATTTACTGTTGAAGTATTTTATGTGCTCATTAACTGTTACACTAAGATCAGTGGATTAAAGGAGTGTAGAGGCAATGGAAAGCGTCTAACTAGAGAAAGTTAGCAGACATAGGAGAGAAACCCGGTATAGACACTGTAAATGAGGGTTTTGTGAGGTTTTTTTCTCATCTGTGAGATTGAGTAAGTTTTATGTTACTTAGAGCAGTGTGTAGCAGACTGGATGATGATGACTTGTGGGTTGGGTTCACTAACAGTGTCATGATGAGTACCAAGATGTCTTCATCCTGATATTTTTACATTACTTTCAAAGGGGGAAGCTCTTAAGTAATACAGAGAAGACTAAACCTTGATGAGATCTTTTTGAATAGAGGGCTATCTCTAAAGATCTGGATTTATCATCATAAATCTGATTTGATTAAGTAACCTTTCATGATAAATTTAATGACACATTAACAGGAATGTCGATCTTTGTCTGGAGATGAGTGGGTTAAGACTGACTGTACTTTTTTGATTTAGTTGATCAGAGTGACTTTCCTTTCTGGAGCGTTAGCATGACCATCTCCCTGATTATGTGATGTTTTTTTCCCCTCTGCGACATGCTTCCCATGCAGAAATCCCTGTTTGCAGTAACAGTGGTGCATTGGAATGCATGCTATCCTTGTTAAATATTGCCACGTTAAGCTGGAATCAACAGCTCTGGCAAAGCTTGCAGCCTGAAAATGGTGTGTGACATAATCCACGTATAAAACCATGCCCAAACAGACAATCCTTGAAGATCTCTGTAACTTTATTTTGTAGTGAAGTTAATTTTATATTTATTTTGACTGCCTACGTTTTTAGGAAGGCTCTGATTTTGAAGTGAGAAAAGTAAGGCTTTGCAGATA
Source organism: Piaya cayana (assembly GCA_013389865.1). NCBI lineage: Eukaryota > Metazoa > Chordata > Aves > Cuculiformes > Coccyzidae > Piaya > Piaya cayana. Next base: position 126,652 of record WAAB01015153.1, on the reverse strand, counting down.
AATGGTTGGGTGAGTCAACGTGTACTAGATGCGGTATTTGGCACATCATTCCATGTTGACCGCTGCAGATCTTGGAGATGGGAGCTTTTTGACCTCTCTGTCTTTTTTTTTGTGACAAGGATGCAACTGGGAGTTTTCAGTGTTGATGTAAATTGTGCTGTCCATCCTTTATTAATCTGACCTTTTATTTAATTTGTCTTTGACATTGATAGCTTTTGAAAAGAAGTCTCCTTTGGGGTGATTTTTTGGTCTCATGCCTTCACTGTGGATTGTGCAGTTTCCTTGAAATTTGTTTTTCTCTTGATATTTTTGATGGAGGGATCTCATGACTTGAGTCTAAAAGAGCAGTAATAACTGCTCTTTTAGTGTCTTGCTGGATTATCTTCCTTACCAAGATGTAAAAATAATTATTGAAACAAGTACTACTTTTTCTCCTTTTTTAGCTGTAATTCTCCATGTTTGCTTATTTGCAAACTCTATCTCTTGCTGCTGATTTTAAAGATACATTCTTCCAACTTAGCCTGTTTTCTTTCTTTAAATAACCACAACCTTTCATCTACCAAGGTAATCCGACAGTTTTAAGCATCTGAAATACTAAATGTCCAACTATTCACTAGTGTACTCAGGTTTCCTTGCAAATGCTTCAGAAAGCATGAAGATAGTCTTAGTGTGTTGTTGTACCTGTAAATTAATCCAACTTTCACACCTTTAAGGTAACAAAACTAGTATTTATTGTCTTATTAAGCTTTTATGAGTGAATCCACTGTTCGATTAAAAAGTCTGCAAGTAGGCATAGGAAAAATTAGTTGTTCAGATACTCTTTTACAAGAGCTTAAAACAATTGTCATGTTTTTCACAGAATTGAAGCTGCGTAACCAAAATTATTCTGAGTAGCTTGTGTTATCATTATTTTTAAATTTAAAAGTCGTGATGACAAACGAGTTGCGTATTGTGTCTGCCTTGAAGAGCAGAATATGCTGGTACAGTTTTGCAGTGCTTCTGTGGACCAGCTGTTAGTCAAGTTTTGAATGTCTGAACTTAAATGAATTTCTGGAGGCTTATATGCCTAAAAACCTCTGTTACTATCCATCCTATTGGTTAATAAACATGTTGAAGAGCACATCTACTTACAACAAAAATGTGACCGAATAGATTATACCTAGCACCTACCACACAGCATAATTTTTGCCCAATGTAATATTTTAACATCCAGGTTATGTAAGAGCATTTCCTGGTTTTCCTTTTTTTTTTTTTTTGTAACTTATTCTAAAAGGTTTTTTTTTTCCCATAGCTTAACTTTCATATCACAGCCAGGTCATGTTCCATATATAACACAATTATCGAGTCCAGAGAAGAGCAACAAAGCTGGTGAAGGGGCTGGAGAACAGGCCTTATGAGGAGCGGCTGAGAGAGCTGGGGTTGTTTAGCCTGGAGAAGAGGAGGCTGAGAGGAGACCTCATTGTTCTCTACAACTACCTGAAAGGAGGTTGTAGAGAGGAGGGAGCTGGCCTCTTCTCCCAAGTGACAGGGGACAGGACAAGAGGGAATGGCCTCAAGCTCCGCCAGGGGAGATTTAGGCAAGACATCAGGAGGAAATTTTTCACGGAAAGGGTCATTGGGCATTGGAACAGACTGCCCAGGGAGGTGGTTGATTCACATTCCCTGGAGGTGTTTAAGGCACAGGTAGATGAGGTCCTGAGGGACATGGTTTAGTGTTTGATAGGAATGGTTGGACTCGATGATCCGGTAGGTGTCTTCCAACCTGGTGATTCTATGATTCTATGATTTCAATGTACTAGTGAAATCAACAGGATGGATAGTAACAGAGATTTTTAGAACTATGGCAAGAAATGTGGACTACACCACTCAAAATCATGAAAACAGGTGTAGCTTAAAGACAAAACCTCCATACAAAGTATAGACCAACACGTCATGGCATTCAGGATTATTTGAGCTTTATTATATACCACCTATACTTTGTACCATAGGGTTGTTTTTTTTTAATAGTATCATATACTCCTAAAAAAAGTAAAATTGTGTGAATTCAACATTTATTTTTCTTTCTCTAAGGAAACATGTTGGACAGCTGAGTTGCTTTAGATGCTCTTATCAGTTCTGAGTATTTAAAAAATCTTCCCCAAACTCCAAAATATGAATGTGGCAGGCTTGAAATTCATACATAACTCTCCATTCTGGTCTTGTCCATCATGAGGTTCTGCTTAAAACTGTTAAAAATTCTTTTTTTTAATGTAGACATTTGTGAAAGGTAACCTGTGATCTGGCAATATGTAGCCACCCTATTTTCTGATGGAATAGCAGGTGGCTACACAGAGCTTCCTTATGACTAATTCATGTGTTCCAGTGTTCACATATTAAATGCATTACTGGAGAGGGCTCTTTCCCAGTTTGAAGCAGGCAGATGTTACTGACCTCATTTTGGCTCTTATCTCATCTAGTATATACAGCAAGAGTATTAATTTTTCATGTAGGCTAAGCTGCAGCGTGATGCTGAGGAAATCCAAACACTGGGAGGCTGCCCAGGGCAGTGGTGGAATCTCCTTCCCTGGAGGTGTCCAAAAATTGTGTAGGCATGGCACTTCAGGACATGGTTTAGTAGGCACGGTGGTGTTGGCGTGACGTTTGAACTTGGAGGTCGTTTTACAACCTCAATGATTCTATGATCTGAATGGCTGCATGTAGCATAAAAAAAAATAAAAAGAAAGAAAGAGGATTGTGAGGAACTACTCACAGAATGTCCTGAGTTAGGAAAAAACCACAAGGATCATTGGGTGTCATGTCCTCCAGTGCCTGTGTAGGACAACCCCAGGATCCACACCTTGTGTCTGAGGGTGTTGTCCAAATGCTTCTGGAATATTGTCAGGCTTTGTGCTGTGACTGCTTTCCTGGGAGCTTTTCCAGTGTTCTGCCACCCTGTGAGTGAAGAACCTTTTCCTAATAGTCAACTGACAAATACATAATTACTCTGAAAGCTTACTAAAACATGTTCACCCTGTTATATATTGTCTGCTTAGTAGCTTAAATCTACTTCTGAAGATTGATGGTTTCTGTCTTAAATATCTTTTCTGCAATTTAGCCACCCACTTAAGAGAAGTCATTCAGCCTGGTTTACTCCAGTTTTCTCAGTTGCTACCTAAAGGATCCCTCTTTCCTCTTTTGGCATGTGAAAAGTTTGGGTTTATATCTGTCTTCTCTAATGACCTGTAGAAACAGTAATGAGAAGAATGTTCAGAGCTGCAGCTCAAAAGCATAGAGAGCCTTCCAGTAGGTTTCTGATGCCCTGTCTTGCCCATAGAGCCCAATCCTGTGTCCCTGAAAACCCATACTAGAGGTGACATTGGACATTGTTTCAGGGTGTTGCTAGGCATGAAGAGAAGGAGAGATGGCTCTTTGTATGCATGTTAAATTTATGGAGAATCTGTATTGAGGCTGGTGTTCTCTAGATGATCTGGACAGGAAAAGCTCACATTTGCAAGCCTCTGCCAGACTTGGTCCTTTTCTACACAGTGGTCTTAGCCTAAGTATGAGTAAAAAGTCAGATTTGAACTCTTCAAGCTTTAGAGATAGTACAGGATATGTATTGAAATTCAAGAAGCATGAGTAAATACTTCCAAAAAGCTCACTTACCAACAGAAGGCTTTTAAAAGCAGCCTTGTCAGTTTAAATTCTATAAAAGCATCATATGTAAAATTATATACATGTGGAGTATAATCCTATCCCTGGTAAATGGATTTGCAGCCTAAGAACTTCTGTGAATCAGAACACTTGCATCTCTAGGCTGATTCAAGAAAAAGCATTTTAAAATGTAAAGGGATTAAAAACTTGTATTCCCAGTGACTTTGTAAGCAAAGATTGAAGTTATTTTCTAACTAAGTGCAAAAGCTGACATTAGGCTGGCAATTCCCAAAATCCAGGCTGAGGAAGCTGTCTCAATCTTGTCTATATAGACAACTTTTAGACTTGATGTTTAAAAAACATTTTATTAAGTCAGTTGTTTGAGGGGGAGAAATTGAGGCAAAATCATACCAAATTAGAGTGTCTCCTTTGGTCAGGAGATGAACCTGGTCTGCTGTCACCCTGGTTCTGACTCCAGGCTCCCCAAGGTGGTTGAGCACTACTTGGTGCGGTTGCAGCCTGTGTTGTGCTGGCCACTTCCAGGTCAATGTGTTCAAATTAAAGCTTGTGGCCAGCTTCCATCCTGGGCTGAGGAATTACAGGAAAAGGAGTTCTGCTTCATTTTTGGTTAGATGGAGTGTAGGGAGGGAGCAAAATAAGCTCTGTAGGAGATCAGTGCTTTGTTCTGTCCCTTCTGAAGGGTAGGGGTTTACATAGCCTGACCCATATTTGGCACGTGTATTTGGGGAATACATGCGTTGAAGTAGAAATGCAGGTGACTCTTATGGACAGGGAATGTAAGTGAACGAATTCACAGGTGAAAAGAAAACATTTCCACAAATATATGGTTTATGTACTCCTTATACTTCATTTGTCTTGATTTATATGGTCACTGAAACTAAGCTACCACAATTTTTGATGAAAGCTTTTTTTTTTAATCCTTGCATTTCTTCTAAATAAGTCATTTATCAAAATAGCCAAGACTGAAACTTTTGTCTCTTAAAGAAATGAATGAAGTATCAGCTTCCTAGCTGTGTATTTTGAGATGTACAATCTATCTAGTCTTGGAATGATTTTCCTCTTTTTGCAATTTTTTTTTCCAATTTTGAATAAAAGCTTATTTTGGGGCTGGCTTGGCTAGCCCTCCAGCTCTCTTTAGACTGATATGACCCTTCAGCTGCTTTACTGAAGAACAAGCCATGCTCGAATCAGTTTGAGTTTTACTTCACTGTAATATGTTCCAGTTTAATGACCTGTGCACAGTCCTGTGCACACTGCTGTCCTTGGAGAGCTGAGATCAGGGGTGATTGAGTCTTAGATTAATGATTTGAGAGCACCCTCTGGGGACTAATCAAGGGCCAAAAGCTTGCTTGTTTTGCTTGTGGGGTGTGTGTTTAGAAATGTATCCAGAAGTCTATCCTGCAAACAGATGTGATGCCTTTTTTGTACAGGAGAACATAATAAGATATAGTTTTATTTTTAGCCTTTATGCTTTAGACCCTCTTTCCCCCTACTCTTGCTCTCTTCTAATCTTCATAAGCATTGCTGCAGGAGTGCTTGTTCCAGGTAAGAGCTAACAAGAGGATGATGATAACCACAAACTGACAGAAATTTCATTCCAACTGTGGTCTATGGTGTAGGTTTTTTCAAGAAAGAGCATTGAATATTCTTTTGTCCTTAACTCCAGTTGCACCTGGCTTGAATTGTAGCTTTTTTTTTTTTGGTTTTGCAAGACCTCAAAACTTCATGTTTTGAAAGACAGCTATATTATCGTATGTATTGCAAAAGTATTGGAAAGGCTTCAGGTCAACTGAAAACTGAAGGAAAGTTAAGTATTCTTTTCTATGATTTGTTGCTGGTATTAAGTTACTAAACTTGCATGAATTCATCCTTTTATATTGATAAGCATAATGAGTTCTGCATCAATGTTTGCTGATCAATAGGAACTTTATAGTCTCGAGTTATTTGAGGTCATAGAATTACAGACTAGTTTGGGCTGGAAGGGACCTTAAAAATCATGTTTCTGAAGCTCTGCCATGGCCAGGGACACCTCCCACTAGATCAGGCTGCCCAAGGCCCCATCCAACCTGGCCTTGAACACCTCCAGGGATGTGGCAGCCACAGCTTCCCTGGGCAACTTGGGCCAGCGTCTCACTGGTCTCATATTGAAGACATTCTTCCTTGTGTTTAGTCTAAATCTGGCCCTCTCCAGTTTATACCCATTGCACCTAGTCCTATCACTCCGTATCTTTGTAAACAGTCCCTTCCCAGCTTTCTTGTAGCCCCTTCAGGTACTGGAAGGTCACTATAAAATAAGTGGCATAAAAGCCAAATTGTAGCCCACACTCTGAGAATGGAATAAAAGCAATATGAAGACTTGTGTTGTTGTTGTGAGGAGTTTATTTTGATCTGGATTCTAAACAATTTTTGAGATCCTAGATGAATGCTGCTTTCAGACTCTGTTGGTTACACCTAAACTTTCAAGAGATATTAGATGAGTTTTCTTTTGTCCAGTAAAAGTTAAGAACATTTATTGCAGTTGTTGTGGTTTTCTAGGGTTTGGAGGGAGAATTAACACTGTATTTGAAAGAAAATTTAGCTTGTCAGTCTGCTCAGTGTTTTTTACCTGTAGTGAAACTTTTGGGAAAGCAAACCCAAGAATCCAAAACATTTAAAACTAAATTGTCTTTTCTCCCAATTAAAGACAAGCAAACAAAATATGTTTGTTAGAATTGAATTATTCATGATGGAATCATAGAATCATTAAGGTAGGAAAAGATCTCTAAAATCATGGTGTTTTAATCATCACCTCAACGCCACCATCCCTACTAAACTATGTCCCAGTATGCCACGTCTACACGTTTTTTAATGCTTCCAGGAAGGGTAACTTAATCACTGCTCTGGGCAGTGTATTCCAATGCTTCACAACGGCTTCCGTAAAGAAATGTTGCCTAATATCCAATCTAAACCTTCACTTGCACAACTTGAGGCCACTTACTCTCATTTTATCACTTGTTACTAGAAGGTACTGTTCATGTCAGTGCATGCCAGTTGTTTGGAATAGAGAACTGGAAAGGTATTCAAGAAACCATTTAGTAGAGCAGATAATGTCATGTAGGCAAGGAAAGTTGATTTTATTTAAATAGGATTGGTTTCAGATGTCATCCTTGATGCACTAATAATCTTTCTTCAGCTAAATACTTCACTTTCGGATGTCTCTTTTATGCAAACCAGTGCACTTCTTTCTGAATTGCTTTGTATTCCAGTTTTACTTAAGCAAATCAAGCAAAGCAATGGATTATTCTTTCTGATGTATCCTTCAAAGGCCCTTTTGTAGAAATTCCATCAATGCCAGGAAATTTACTCTGTGCTTAACTCTAAGATGACTTGTTGGGTGAGGTGACTAGAACAATTTAGCTTTCTTGTTTGATACATTGCAAAAGACCACTAAGTGGCAGTTAAAGCAGTTGAATGCTGACAGGCATACTTGATGACATGCTTGTAACTCAGTATCTTAAATAATAAAAGTACCTCTTTGGAATGATTCTGTTTCAGCCTACAGTTGCTGAGAACTGGGGATGCTTCTCCCACAGCACGACCCATGGAGGGTGCACTGCTGGTGCTTCTCCTCTGGCATAGGATTCATGGAATTGAGAAGGGATAGCACTGACCCATCCTTTTCATGCTCCCTAATCATTCAGTTGCATTGAAGCAATTCTCTGCTCTAGTGCATTTTGCATTTACTTCTTCCCTAAGCCTTAGGATCTCTGCTTTTTTCTGACAGTTTCAGAGTGGTCTCTTGTTTTCTTGTTTCTTTTCCTCTACTTGTTTCCAACAGCATAATTTAGTAGCTTTAGACCCCAGTGTGTGGCTTCGTTGATTCTTGCTGGCTTTTGGGCACTATACTGTGTATAGTTTCTGTTTATACTGTCTTGACAAGTGTTTCTTATCTACCCTGCTTTGTGATTGAACTCTGTGAGGTCAGTTCAGCAGCAGCTCTGAGAGCATTTCATAGCAGAAATTAGATCATTGGTTTCCCAGAGGGATGTGGGTGCAGCCTGTTATCCTAGAAGCAATCCTTAGAATTTCTGCTCATGAAAGATAGTCCCACGGTTTCTGTATCCTCTCACAGATAAGACAAGACTGACTGGCTGCATGCCCCACATGCTGTGTTACATCCCTGTGAGGAAAGCATGAATAGACTCATAAGACTTCTGGTCTTATAGGTATGAATTTTGCTGTTGTAACCCATTACAAGGAGAGCGAGGCATTCGAAGAGATATTCTCCTGACCTGTAATTTCATTTTGTGGGAGACTGGGGCCAACAACCTCAGTGAGAAATTCACATACATCCTTTATTCCTGTTCCTAGCTCCAGCTATGTCTTTTGAGCAACTGGTTGATATTGTTCAGTGCCTTGGGTGCCAGAGCAGAAGGGGTTTGGAAATCTCAGCAGAAACGTCTATGATTTTGCTCATTGAATTTGCAACGTCCTTATTAAGAAACGATTTGAAGGAACAAAGTTTTCTGCTATATTTTTTCTGCTTTGCTTAGCAGAAAGAAATTCTAAACTGAAGGGGGTTTTTTTGTTTATTTCCTATGTGGTGAATAAATCCACGGAGTGTTACATTGAAACAATTCAGCACTGTATCTTTCATAGCTGTACTAATATGATGCATCATTCACATCCTAAGCCAGGATAAGATTCTACAAATGGAATAACGTGTGAGCTCTGTTGAGTTTTCTCATTAGAATGACAGAGATGCACATACGTGGGTCAGTTTGCAGGATGCAACCTGTTCATTCTCCTGGATGTTTCTCTTTTGGTGAAGAGTTCTTGAAAATTTATATGCCAACTTTCAGAGATTCCTATTAGGGTTTTTTTTGGTAGTTTTTCACCATTTTATGATTCTTTAAAAGAAAAATATTATCAATTAAATAGCACAGCTTATTTTTTTTATTGTATTCTTCTATGTTTCCATGGATGGTAAAAATCACAGCAAACCTTCTCCCAAAAGCCAGACAAAATCACCTGAAGGTGTGTAATACACACTAAGAGTTACTTCAGAAGGGTCTAAGACTTGTGTAGTTTGGAAGCTGTCAGGATATTTCACACCACCAGCTTTGGAGATGCAGAATCATGACACTTAGCAGGTCTTCTGTTAACAGTCAGTATATGGGAAGTTGTATTTAGCTCAGTAACTGATGGATATAATATGCAGTTCTTTGAGGGCCCCTGTCTTCTAACATTTCTCATTGCAATCTGCAAATTGTTGGCTTTTCCTTTCAGTTGAGAGCCTATGCGTGCAAAGCTACAATTGCTAGCAAGTTCTGCTTGTAATTTTCAATTCAAGTATTTCATTAGTTCTGGAGGTTTTGCATTTGAATACAGAACAAATTACAGTCTGAAGTGATCCTCCACCTCCCTCCCAGCAAACTCCAAAACCAAAAAATCCCACCCAAAATCACAGCAACCAAACCCAGACAACAAACCCAGACCCCTCTGCCAATGTGAGAAATGCTTGATTTTGTGAAACTTGCAACTGGAATAGTTAGGGCTCACAATACTGTAGTCTTTCCTTTCTGATATCTTTTCATCCATTACTAGAAGGGAGTATTGGAAGTTACTAACAGTGTTTTGACTTGCCTATGAATTAAACAGTCAAGTGGAAAATGTGAGTGAAATGACACCTACCACAAATTATGTGTTCTAAAATGATGCCACCTAATCTTTCATATCCCTGAACAGGAATGCCTTGTAATACCCCAGAGACAGTGTTATTCCAGTTCTTTACAGAAAAAAGAGGGAGTATGCTTTGTATTTCAGGCAAATGTGTAATGTCCTGATAGGTGCTAAAGCCACAGAAGTCAAAGTAAGTGATTATTCATATAAGTATCTGAAAGACAGCACGTGAAACCTAGTCAGCAACAAGCCTTTTGAATATATTAATCAATTAAGTTACCAAAAGAACTATTACCTCTCCTTACGTCAACATTTGTACCGTCTGAGTTTGAGTTCAGGGGCTGGAAATCTCTTGCGAAGCAGCCTATGTGCTGATGGGAGGTGGAAGAGAAGAAGGAGGCATTGCCTTTTACTTATATAAAGCAAAATTGAATGAGGATACTGAATTAAAAAGAAGTGTTGAAAAGCATACAAACCATAAACAATATAAAAAGAAATGAACTTGTGTTAAGTGTAGTTATAGGGATGGATGCTAAGAGATACTTCATGTCTTTGTTTTTTATTTGGAGTGTGTGTCAAAGTTTGTGGCACTAGGGTAATTTTAGAATTAATACAGGGAGTGGGAGCTGATGCTTGCAGTCTTATATGAGCAGAGGGTTTCCTGCCAGGAGAACTTAATCCTTAACAACCATCCAATTTGATGGTCAGGTGCGAGTTAATCAAAACAAACAGAAAAGTAAAAATAACTGTTTCTTGTTGAGCCCAGGTGTTTTAGAATCTTACCTTAAATAGACAATGAGAAATTTTGGAGTGACATGCTGCATTTGGGGCATTTGACTGTTACCTCGGGAAGCTTAAGATAAAACCCTGAACTAGGTCACAAGTGGAGATGAGATTTGCAGTGAAGTACAGTGAAAAATTGGCACAGTGCATTATTACCTTTGCACCAACCACCTCAGTCTGCTTTGTGCCCCACATTTTAAGGTACTGTAGCATGACTGATTAATTATAGGAATCTTATAAAGTATATATATACAGCTCAGTGTGTGTGTGTGTGTGTGTATTTGTATACAAATACATAAGAATTTGTAATTAACTATCCTTCACTCACATTATTAATCTTGTGATTAAAGCAAGACATGTAGACAATCTTACTTCAATGCAGAACCTACTTGATTGAAATCTATTTTAGACAGCAGAGGTGAAGTAAAAGTTAACAAAACAATGTAAAGAATATTGGAAAACGCACTTAACCATGTTGCTTTTGGAAATTGAGGGCTGCTTTGTAGAAAGTAAAACCTTGAGAGAAGAGCTCTAGCAGTTAAAGAGCCCTAAATTATAGATGTTTTTTTTCTTAAACACTATGGCTAACATGAGGATAATGCATTACTTCTGGGTAATCTGAAAGTAACATCACCTGTTCAGGTACAAGACTTTTCTAAATGAAATAATTACAATATTAATATGGTAGGAAAATAGTAATAGGAATGCTTCAGTCTGGTGGAGTGAGGTGGTTTTTTTTTTTCTCTGAAGTTATTTATTGCTTCATTCTTTTGGCAACATTTGCCAATAAAAAGAACTTTTGGCTGAAATGAATGCTAAAATGTTAGAGCAATGAGGTGTGTTCTTGCTTCCCGACAGATTCTTTTGTAATTCCTATTTGCTTCTAATAGTAGCTATCTGGGTGGATACATGAGGAAGCTTTGGGACTGCTGTTGATATTCTTCTGAATCAAGACTGAATGGTCAATTTTGAATATTTGAACCTTAATTTCACACCCCCCCCGAGGAAATGAGTAACCTTGACAGGAAATTGAGTGTAGGTTCAGTCAATGCATCAGGTTGATGGTCTGCCTGTTGCTCAAAACAGGAATCCTTTTTAACCTTCTGGACTTTATAGCTAAAGTGATATTTGCAGCTATAATTAAGTGAGAAGGTAGTACAGGGAAATACATGATGTCTGGTGTTTGTATTAAATGCCTACTTGACTTTCTATCAATTCTTAATTTTAAGCATAGTGACAGGCCTATTTATAGGCAGAATTTGGGATGACATCTGTGAACTAGCCTGGGTGTTTCTAATGCAGTAGACGTCTGTCTTGTATGATTTTGCCCAACTGTGATGTTAAAATAGGAAATACCAAATGTGTGTTTTATTCCAGATAAGAGCGATGAAGCTACATTTCTTGAAGTTTTTTCCAGGTCAGTGGAGGATGTTGTGCTATTTGCGCTATCTTTTAAAAGGCACTGATTTCAGAGTTGAGACAAAGACCGCTGCAACCTGGAAAATATTGGCAAGATTTGAACTGTTAATTGGTGTAGCAATTCTGCAGGAAGTATGCAGTTCAACCGTGAACTCAATTCCACTCAATTTATAGAAACTCTCGATAAATATTACATGTAAATCTACCTGTGAAATTAGACAGATAGCATAAAAAAACTTTTTTAGTTGTTTATAATAACTAAATGATTGAGGGGGATAGTGTGTTTAATATTTTAGGTTTCTCAATGTGCAGTGTTAGCAGCCCTCCTCAATTCTCCCTCAAATGAAGAGGATTGCATTTAGAAAGTATTTTCTGGCTACAGATTATACCTCAGGAAAACAGGTCAAATTTTTCAGTAAACTATGTACTTGAGTACCTGCATTAAACAATTAAGCTGTAATCTCTAAGAGTCTGTGTTTTTTTCATCTTACAGATGCAGAATAAGGTGCTTTTGACATCGTATTAAAAAAAATTATATATTTCCCGATGGATATATACTATGTTTATTGGAGGAGGGATAGTAGCACAATGATTGCTATAGGTGAGGTGCAGTTTTTCCAAAGATAATCCAAGACATTTGCTCAAAATGTTTTTATGTGGTTTTCTTCTAATTTACGTTATGTGAATATCACTCTTCAAAAAGATTAAGTATGCACTGAAGGCTAAGAATGCAATGAATAACAGATTTCTGAGTGCTGATCTGTTTTTCCTTGCTACCTCTCTTCAGTCAGCTTCCTGAAGCATTTATCATGCCAGCTGCACTCTGACATTCTCTCTCATACTGTATTAGTGTCTTGGCAGACCCAATTTTATTAGGTTTTGCTCTCTCTTTCAAAAATCTGGGTTCATTTATGCAGTTATAAAAAAAACCCCAAATATTTGATACCAATGGAGAAAATGGTGGTGTTCTTTGCTTAGATGTAAGCAATCAGCATTTGGGTTGGGTTTTTTTTAGGTAGTTATAGCTTATATTCACATATTTTAAAGAAAATATGTATGTACTCCTAAGCCACCCTGGCTTTTTCAAGATCTGTGCTGTGAGGCTGCATTTTTAGTAGTTATTTATTCCATTTATATATCAAGCTGTTAAATGAAAACAGTCCAAACATTTGTACAGGCAAAGATATTACTGTGCCTACTCTTCACCTCATCTCTTGGCCTCTGTTCATCCAAAGTCATTACTTGTTTTGTCAAAAAACCTTAAAATAGAGCATTTTGACATTTACTGCTGCTGGAAAATAACAGGAAATTTCTTTACAAACAGAATAAGTACAAAACTCTCTCCTATATGCCCATGAATATTATTCCTTGGAGATAACATTGGGACTGTGAGGAAGAGGAAAACTTTGTGTGTTTATGTCTCTAATTCACAGCTCTGATGTCTGGCAACTTCCTCGTTTTAACCAATGCAGAAAATAGTACTGAGTTGTAATTGGTTGAATGACTTACATTGTAGGATACAAAATTAGTGCAGCTGTCACAATGGGGACCTTCTACATATTTGCACTTGAGTTTTAATTTTTGTTAGTACTGACTTAATGTTATTGCTTTATAAGGTGAATGACTAATGGATATGAATAACAATTCAAAAACTGTTAATTTGTTTGAGTAACAGCAAAATTGCTGTTATGGAATCATAGAATCATAGAATCACCAGGTTGGAAGAGACCCACTGGATCATCGCGTCCAACCATTCCTATCAAACACTAAACCATGTCCCTCAGCAACTTGTCCACCCGTGCCTTAAACACCTCCAAGGAAGGTGAATCAACCACCTCCCTGAGCAGCCTGTTCCAATGCCCAGTGACCCTTTCTGTGAAAAACTTTTTCTTAATGTCTAGCCTAAATCT
>WAAB01015153.1:91230-112841 GCA_013389865.1 Piaya cayana | reverse complement strand
ATGCCTTCATCCAGGTCATTGATGAAGACATTGAACAGGGCTGGACCCAGCACTGAGCCCTGGGGGACCCCACTTGTCACTGGCCTCCAGCTGGATTTAACTCCATTTACCACCACTCTCTGGGCCTGGCCAGCCAACCAGTTTTCCACCCAGGAGAGTGTGTGCCTGTCCAGGCCAGAGGTGACAGTTTCTGTAGCAGAATGCTGTGAGAAACTGTGTCTAAGGCTTTGCTGAAATCCAGGAAGATACATCCACAGCCTTTCCCTTGTCCAGCAGCTGAGTCACTTTGTTATAGAAGGTGATCAGGTTAGTTTGGCAAGACCTGCCTTTTGTGAAGCTGTGTTTACTGGGCTTGATCTCCCAGTTCTCTTGCATGTGCTTCATGATAGCACTCAAGATCACCCGTTCCATGACTTTCTCTGGCACTGAGGTCAGACTGACAGGCCTGTAGTTCCCTGTAGGAAATGTAGGAAAATGCAGTTCTTTTAAGAACTTTATGATAAATATGCACAAATGTAATTTCATCTTTTCTTGTGGAGTCTATTGATTTTCAGTAGGTTTTCTCACTAGGCAGTGTGGCCAGGAGTTACCATCTTTTTAGTGAATGCTTGTGTCACAGAAATAAAAATAGATTTTCCTGCTGAGATAGCGATTATAAATGAAAATTTCCATGCATTAAGTTCCAGATCATGCAAGCTGCATTGATCCCATATAATAATACCTAAAAAGTTGTCATACTGACAGAGCTGGATTCAAATTTCTACATGTCAGTGGGTATAATTAACCCCAGTAAGATGAACTAGAGTAATAGTGTTTAGTTCCTTCTGTGAAGGAAGTTAGCAGTCACAGGGAATTACAGGTTGTATACAAATCAGCATGCATAAAGGCAATTATTCTGCTACTTACATTCAAGAGAACTGGTGACATTAAGGCATTCAATAGTTCTTTTTTCTCTGGTTGCTATGCTCAGACTACAGTTGGAGTAGTGGGTACCATTTTGAGATGCAGATGAACTTGAAGTTTTAGATGAGGGGAGTCTAGAAAATGATGCATGTGGAATCCTAGATTAAATTGCTTAATTTGGAGAAGAACAGCCTGAAGGTAGATGTTTGTAAAAGGTCAGCAGATAGAGGAAAGGAATAACCTATTTGCTTATTTCTAGCCTCTTTATAGATCCCCTTTTAAGTCTCTCAGTCATGGTCTCTGTTCTATGAATTTCTGTAGCATTATGCACCCTAAGGAAGGGAACAGATATTTTGGAAACATTTTTTAAAGTGAAACATCATTGCTTAAGTAAGATGCCATGGAAGTCTGTGCTTTGAAAGGAACTCCTACCTCTAATGACTGTTAATTCAGTTGTTTTGGGGACTATGACAAAACTGTGCTATAGAATAACTGTCATTTTCAGAAACAGTAAATGAGGAAGCAAAACACCTGTTCGAGTTAAACCTTAATTTAAGGTTTTGCACCAATTAAAGATTATTTGCTTGCGAAGTTTAAGAAAAAACAAGTTCTTCAAAGCCTAAACCTCATGGATTTGTGCCACATAGAAGCATTAAGCGTCTTGCAATACAGAATATATATTCTTATGAGGAAAAAAAGATTATATTGTAGTCTTCATTTTACTTTTCTGGGATGTTTTATTGTTTTGGAGCCTGGTTTTGTTTAGAGGGAGAGAATTAAGCAGCAGGGATGTTTTACAAAAGAAATTGTTACTTTGTCAATGGATAAAGTGGAGCCTGTTTAAGAGCCTACTTTGAATTAGTTGGCATGTGAAGAGTTATGAGTGTCCTTGCTGTTTCTAAATATACATTCCTCTATTAATGCAAAGCAGTGTGTAACGAGCATAGGAGTGTGATTGACATATACAAATATTTTCTTAATCTATTCAATATTTTTTCCACTTGATTAGTGGAAGAAAAACTAGAGTTACAGTATATTCAGTTTATTCTGTTTTAATATATATACTGGGGGGGGAATCTACAGTGAAGTTCTACAATAAATCTAAACATGCAGGAAAATCAAATGCAAATTCTTAGGATTTCTGTCAGGTGTTGATCAATGCCTTATGCCTAGCAAATAAAACTCTGGCTTTGCAGATTTTTCAGATGATGTTGTATTTCAGATATTCCTTTGTAAAAAAAAATTAAAACCTCTTCTTAGTCTGTCACTTAGAATTTTGGTATAAGAAATGATCTCTGTCTCACCTGTATTTCTTTCTGATAGTGCTCACTGATTCTGGTTTGTTCTGTAAGGCGGTCCAATTTTCCTCCCACCCCCTTCTTTCTTAACCTGTCCAGCTGATCACATCTGTGATACGTGAAGTGCCTCCTTCCCTGCTTTAAAGGTTAGGTACAAGCTCTCAAGCTAGAAAGATTGACCCTACTTGTATTTATGAAGGATTTGGTCTTATACCTTTGAGGCATAGTTATTGATTTTTTTTTTTTTAATAAAACAAATTTTCATATAAGATGAAGAAGTGATGGAATGAAATTGTACAACATTGAAGACAATAGTCCCTGACTGGCGCAGAAATACTGATACTGAGATGAATCCATATAGCAAAATATACTCTGTATCTTATATTCAGGTACATATGAAGAAGGAATTGCGAACTAATCCAATGTTTCATAAAATTCTGAATAGAAATGTGATACTACAGAATACAGAGATAAATAAACCTCTTCATAAGCCCTTTTATCTAACAGTGCATATTTGTGATATTATAGAATCATAGAACAACCAGGTTGGAAGAGACCCACCAGATCGAGTCCAAACGTTCCTATCAAACACTAAACCATGCCCCTCAGCACCTTGTCCACCCGTGCCTTAAACACCTCCAGGGAAGGTGAATCAACCCCCTCCCTGGGTAGCCAGTTCCTGTGCCATATGTTTTGTTTCTCTTAGTGTACCTGTACTGTAATTCAGACCTCTCTGTGTCCATCTACCAGTGCTTTTGTGGATGCTTCTGGTCTGCTGATGACGGAAAACACCCAATGAGTTCTGTGGTTTAAATTAGTGCCCTTTTCTGAAAAATCTGACGACACTATTCCTTTACAGGAAATGACAGGACTGCATTTTTTTCCAGATCTATAAATGTTACAGCCAGGAAGGACCATTTTAATGACCTGCTCTGTCTCATGTGTTGCAGGCCATACATTTCATCTGACTTCTCCTTCAGTCTGGACCAATGATTTCTGACTGAACTAGAACATACTTTTCTATTTTTACTTGAAATGCATCAGTCTTGATTTAAAGTCTTTGCAGTGCCAGGCATAAATGTTATCACTGTAAATTCCAAAACAATTCTGTTTGCCATTATTTTCTAACAGTGGTAATATTCCAGAGAATGCAGATATGTCATTGTTGCATGTTTTAGTGTGTTGACTTCATCCTTTATCCCTTGAGTTTTCTGGTATGTGTGTCTACTGGATGAAACAACTTCCAATGCCCTGTATCTCTTACGTAAGCTGTTACAACTTGGTGGGTGATGAATCTGTCACTGACATTTCTGATTGTCTTCAGCTCTGCTATGCAGCATCCTGACTTCTTTCTGTGTTTCAGTAGATCTGTTTTACAGTATACAGAGAAGGGAAATGTCTGCTTGGCATGCACCTCTCATTCTTTATGGGTTTGCTTACAACCCTGCCAACTAAAATACTATTGCTGTGTTTATGAAAGCTGGCATGGAACTTAAAATTATGGTGTACAACATCAGCTGCTCCTCTGTGTGTTCTGTTTAGAAAGCTAGAGTCTGAAAGCAGTGTGGTGCCCAAGCAGGCCACACGAGTTGTTCTGTCTGTCCCCTCATCCGTGAAGCTCTCTCAGCAATGAGCAAGGAGTGGGATGTGGTGTGTGGGCATCGTTCTGGCTATTCCACTTCTCTGACTTTTAGTCAGAGGGTTTAGTCATATTGGCTCATCTGGATTTTGATTATTTGACAGGATCACTGTGAGTCACGGAGTAAAACTATGCCCACAAATAACTCGTATTATACAATAGAGGGTATTGACCTTGATTTGATAGCATGTTATGTGGAAGTAGTGCTGCTTATCTACGTGTTAGATTTTTTTTTATGAGAGTTAATAATGTTTGGAAAGAAAAAATGATACAGAGAAGTTCTTGGTATGACTCAAGCAACTTTTAAAGCACTACCTCTCTGTCTTGCTTTGTATTTTAAATGGAGCATCCCTTTATCTTACAGGTTTCCATGACCGTGATTACAGTCATGTCATGCTCTTATTTATTCTCTGCTTTTTCCAGCAAAGTGTGATAACTACCTCAAAAGCTATCTACTTTTCTGTAAAAAAAAAAAAATTATCAAAAAATTATCAGCCTGGGTGAAAAGGGAAGTTGGTTGCACTTTACTAGTGCCAAAGGGCTGATCTAAGAAAAAGAGCTCTTGTATAATGCAGTGGAGGTGACTTACAGCTACTACAGTGGTGATGGTTCTGACTGCAAATGGATACTTTGGTTATTTCACACTTCTTGCAGCAAAATATTCTGTGGCTTGCTATATGAGACTTTACATCTGTGTATGAACCATATGACAGAACTAAAATTATTTTGATAGGATTTTTATGCATCACTACCTTGGTGTCTACTTTCTAGCCCACACTCAAACATGGGATCTGCTTCTGGAGTCAGCTTGACTGTCAGGCTCTCCTAGAGGGGCCACGCATCGATTTAAAATCAGTGATGGGTGACTTAGACCACTAAGTTATAAACTGATACTACGTTCAGCATTGTCTGAATGATGTATTTAACACGTAAAGAAGCCAGAATTAAACCTGAAAAGAAATATTTCCTGTGCATACAAACATGAAAGTATAGCTTTTAGGTAAAGTTGATACATCTCAGCAAAAAGAAATATTGTAAACCTGAGCTGCACGTGTGTCTTTCAGTTTTCAAGCACAAGTTTTTTGTGGGCAGGCACTGATTCACAGGAGCACAGCAGGTAGGAGCATGGTGAGCCTTTCCCAGGGCTGTGTCTTCTCTGGTGTGGAGCAAGGGAGCAGTGGGGAGTTTCCAGCCAGGCCTCAGCGTTCACTGCTTTGCTTATGAGCTACAACGGCATTTGTATAGCACTGACCAGGAATCATCACTTTTGGGGAGCGGTGTACTGCAGCTTTCAGACCAGCTTAATGTGTTGAGTTTTATTAGGGAAATTTTCCCTCAGCTGTCAGCTGACTGAAATTTATGCTGGTGGTTTGTTTTGGTTTCTTTTGTCCTCCCAGTCTATTGCTCATGTTACCAGCTGTTTATTTGCTTTTCTTTTTATTCGGAAACGTACAATACGTTACTGATGCTGCTTTTATGCCTTGAAACTGTTTTGAATTACAATTATTTGGACAGCCTCTCATATTAGAGCTTTGTCCCATTTCATATGAAGGAAAGTGTGTGCAAAGATCTTCCTGCAAACCATCATTGACTGGACCAGAATGGCTTACAGTGTGCCTAGCAAACTGCTGCTAGTTCTTACGTGATAGGTGAAGGAACTTATAGAATCATAGAACATTGAGGCTGGAAAGTACTTCTTAAGATCATCAGATCCAGCTGTCAGCCCAACATCACTGTGCCTATGAACTCATGTCCTGAAGTGCCAAATCTACTTGCTTTTTCATAGAATCATAGAATAACCAGGTTGGAAGAGACCCCTCTAGGGATGGAGACTCTACCACTGCCCTGGCCAGCCTGTTCCAATGCTTTACCACTCTTTCTGTGAAGAAATTATTCCTAATATCCAATGTAAATCTTCCCTGGTGCAACTTGAGGCCATTTCCTCTCACACGGTCACTTGTTACTTGGGAGGTGAGACCGGCACCCACTCTGCTACAAACTCTTTTCAAGGAGCTGCAGGGACAGATGAAGTCTCCCCTCAGCCTCCTCCAGACTAAACAATTCCAGTTCCCTAACTTGTTTAAATACTGAACAGTTTGCATGCACCTCATCTCATAAATTCTTTTTCCTGGCTGCCTTGTTTTTATTTCCTTTGACATGTTTATAGTTTTATGTTTGGAATTACAGACCTCTGTTAATAAGTATGCAATTAGTGTTTGACATGAGCTCGAATGTAAATGATTTGCAGTAGATGTGGTGGTGAATGTTTTTTAAATTGGTGTAAATGGCTTCAAAGGTAATAAGATAGGAGATACTGAATTCCTGTTCATCTGTGCTCCTAGTGAGAAAATGTAGCTGTGACTTGGTCCATTTGTTCAGTGTTGCCTCTAGGCTTAGATCTATTCTATTGATTTATTAAAAAAACTGAAACAACACAGAAAAACCAAATTGCTTTTTTCTTATTCAGTGATACTTATTCTTAATGATTATCTTTCCACGCTATTAGTGAAAGACATGAATACTTCTGAGTGTGTATTTATATTTATTATCATTACTGTAACATTTTGAAGGGTAAAATGGTCAATTTTCCCAGTGGAGTGAGGCCACCAGAGATGCATGTTGGGGCCTGAGGTATAGAACATTATCATAAAGGATGCAGGAAAGAGGGTAAACTAGTGAACCGGTGTGCTGAAACTACTCCTTCTCATTCCCAAAAGCTTCTGTGTTAAAAGATTATTGAATTTCATCTACTTTTTTATCACTCTATCTAGATTAATGTGAAGTAGTGTATATGAACAGAAGAAAAAAGTCTCTATTTCTACATTAAATGAATTTCTGTATGTAATAAGTCTCGAACTATCTATTATCACTCAGAAAAAGTTATAGCAGCTAGTTTTGTTTAAAATGTCAACATAGTTGTTGAAAGAGCAAATAAAAATGTCAAGATGGGAATAGAGAACTAAGTGGAAATCATTATTTTGCTACTGTACTGATTCATGGTTCACTTACATTTTGAATACAATATGCTGAACTCTGTGTCTCAGAAAGGGTATAGGCATATAGAAAAGACTAAAGGCAGTGAGCAGGGATTATTTCTCAGGTTGGAGGAGGGATGGGGAGTTAAGGGAGGGAAACAACACAGATCATTACTTTGAGAGGGATAGCGCATATGAATAAGGTACTGTTGTTCATCATCTCATCCAATACCAGATCTAAGAATGTCAGATGAGATTGCCAAGAGGCAGGCTCAGGAAAAAAAACAGTTAAGGTGTCTCTTCATGTATGTCTGGAAATAATTCCTACAGAGCATTCTAGATGCTGCAAGTTTACATTTGTTTATATGGGCTAACTCCTCGGGGAAACATAAACCCAAAACCCATATGAAGGCACAACTTCTGGTCGAGAATGTCCCTGAGCTGCCAGTTGTTGGTGTAATGCTATGGGGAGTATATATAGGGATTTAAATTCATTCCTGGATGTTCTAGAATAGGCCACTGTCAGACACAGGGTGGGGGCTGCATTGGCATTTTGATGTGACCTTTTAAAGCTGTTCGTATGCATTTTATCTAGTTTCTGTGTAGTCCAGTTTTCTCCTTTCCCATGTCTCATCACTGACCAGTAGTAAAAGGGGGACGGGCTGGCAGTTACGCTTATTTAAGTTTATAATTTATGCCTTAATTTCTTTTGATCTGGAAGAGTTTTCCCTCTGCTGCTGTAGTCTAATTGCAGAAGTAAGATGTAAGGCAATGGCAAAGGAAAGAAGCAAAGCAAATCAAAGTACTCTTAAAGAAAAACCCTTTACGTTGTCCTGGATCCATTTTCTGTGAAGGTTGATTTAAATTATGTGGAGTATTTGCTTGCTACTGAAATAGAAAAATTAGAAGTCTTGTGGTTGCCTAGGGGGAGAAAGCAAATCAATGACATAGAATAATCAGAATTCTGTTTTTTATGAGCAAAAGAACTGTGACCAGAAACATGAAGAGAGATCTGACACTTTCCTCCACCCTTAATTTTCCTTCCATCTAGAAAGTATCTTTTGGCATGTTGATGATATGTGTTATGATGTGTTGTCTCTGGTTTATTATAGCACTGTTTTTTCTCTTGTAGGTTAACAGAACCTTCTGGATATTTAACAGATGGACCAATAAATTATAAGTATAAAACTAAATGTACATGGTTAATTGAAGGATAGTAAGTATTTATTTTTATAGCTTAATTTTTCTGACAATTTGGTATTGTATGTGCTAGAGACTTGAAGAATGACTGAGGTAGAAACTGCATCTAGATGCAATATAGAGTTTGGGGTTTTTTTATTTGTTTGGTTCATTTTTGTTGTTTGTTTTAGTTTAAATGTTAGAAAGACTAAAAAAATAAATAGAAAATTGAAGCAAGATTTTCAGAGTTGCTCAGAGTTGGCCAAATTCCATTCCCATTCAACTTGCTGGCAAAAGTTAGGCTGACACTGGAATTTGGCCAGTGCTGCAAGCTCCCAAAATCCTGTGATAAATTTATTGCCCATTTGAATACCTTTACATAAGTTCCAAATGTAGTTACAGAATCCTATTATTTAACCTATTATCTTACTTACTTAACTTATATCAGTGATAAATCAGGAATGGCTTAGAGTATAGAATGCTTTCAGCCTAATGGTAATTATTCAGTCATACGTTGCTCAGAAGTTAGTGCTTCTATGATGTATTTTCCGTTGCATTCTAGTGTTCTCATGTACTTAATTTTAAAATAATGTTGTGCCCACAGTTTATACAGTTGAGATGGCTCATGCCTGTTGCTAATTTTTTTAGTTTATGCATCGCAGAAACAGATGTGCACACAGAAATAATGACTGTTAAAGGCACAGATTTGTTACGTTTCAGTGGAATTTTTTTCCCCTCAGGTCAGGATTTCACTGAAGAATATTGCTATGTCTAAGTTCTACTAATATTCTTGAAGAAAATTATCTTCTGTATTTCCGTGTTGTAGTAATCTCAACTGCCTTAGATGTCTGCTCCGCTACTGCCATCAGTAATGATATATCTGATCTGATTCTGGTCTGCTTATACGTAGACGCTAATTTAAACACAACAGCAATAACACTGCGGGTGGTTTGCAACATTATTTCAGTACAAACTTCAATATCTTGTTGACTAGGCTGTAGCTCTGACATAGCTAGGCTTCTCTTTTTACCCAGGCTGGCTCAGGAATGTTTGTGCTGCATTGAAGTGGAAACATGCCTCTGGACTGCATGCAAACTCCGCTTTGAAGTTGGTCTTCACTAGGTTCCTCCTCTTTGCAGGAGGCAGTAGAGGGAGTAGCTGGGGGGAAACAATGTGGTGCACAGTGTGTGGAAGAGTAGTGCAGCCCAATAACATGGTGCAAAATGTCGTCACACAAGGAAGTCACGTGTGTATAAAATACACCAACTTAAAAAATGAACAAAGAGCGCTCTCCCAGTGGTCTCTTACAAAGTAAAACTCCATATATTTTCTACACTGACAAATTGCATTTGAGCCTTTTAGTAGGGAGTGGAGAAATAAAATTCAATAGAAGAGTCTCATCAGTATGTAGCGTGGAATGTATTTAGGAGTCTGCTAATGTTGTCGTCTGAGAAAATACCAATTTCAGAAATAGTACAGTTCCCATCTAGATCTCTACTGAAACCTGGTGAAATCTATCTCCAAGGTGTTGGATGGGGGAGTGAAATCTGAGATGAATCTTGCTTGCTATTTTAAATTGGTGTTTTAAGATTGTTATTTCAATAATTAGTACTACATTGTAATGAGGGTGTGTGGGTGGGTGATTTTTATCTTCAAAGACTCTTTTAACCTCATAATCCCAACTTTGTAAAGTAAAGCTACTGTATTGAAATGGGATATTTTAAGTACTCTAAACTTGAGGTTCTGAATACTGGTAAAACCTGGTGAATTTAAGTCTCTTCTTAACTTTTGGGATTTTTTGATGCGGATTGAAAATGTTATTTTAAATTTTTTCCAAGATAAAGTGATAAATTTTCTTGCCTTGAATGTTGTTATTTAACATTCTGCAATGTTTAGTTAGCACACTAAATGTTTTAATAGTTATGCTGGCATGATCAATTTGTTTTTGTAAGCTCATCCTCTTAGGAGCTCAATACTTCAATAAATGATGTTTTACATCAATGCTCTTTTTTCTTTTCCAGCCCAAATGCAATACTAAGATTAAGATTTAATCACTTTGCCACAGAATGTAGTTGGGACCATATGTATGTATATGATGGAGATTCAATATATGCACCTTTAATAGCTGTATTTAGGTGAGTGTATTTATTAGCTTTTTAGTCCAAGTAGTCATGTATGGTCATTTTTAGTTTGTGGGCATGGAGGGGCGTGAAATAATGTTAGAGGCTTTAATTTGTTAAATAGCAATGAGTGTTAAGCACGTGTCTGAAGGATTTTTTATTTTTCAAAGTTAAAATATGTTTTATAAATGATGCTGGCAGTGTATGCACCCTCAGAACAATAGGATGTGAAATTTTGTATTACAGTGTGAGAGGAGGTTTTTTGTTTTGTTTTCATGGGAAACTCTGTCTTATCTTGCAGAGATATGGAAAATTTTATATGCATTTTATTTTATTTTTCTTTCAAAAAAAGTTTGAAAGTGGTATTTATGTGTTTTCTTGTCTATATAATTAATAATCAGAACAGCTAACTCCCTCTTTCTTCCCTCCCCACCTCCTCCCTCCCCATTACTGACCAAAAGCATTATTCTTATTTTGTTTTTCAGTGGTCTAATAGTCCCTGAAGTACGTGGAAATGAAACGGTTCCTGAAGTAGTTACTACATCTGGCTATGCATTGCTACACTTTTTTAGTGATGCTGCTTATAACTTAACTGGATTTAACATTTTCTACTCGTAAGTTTTTTTAATAAGTAATTATTTTGTTAATTAGCCTGTCATTTCTTTTAGGAGAATGACAGACCCAGGGAAAGTGTTTTCTTTTTTTTTTAGCAGTGTAGGAGTTATGCTTTGCATTATAGACCAGAGAGCTGGGGTTGTAATGAGTTGTTGTGAAAGAACTTGTTTATCTTTTCTTCTTTTCTTTCTTTCTTTCTTTTTTTTTTTTTTTTTTAAAGCATATTGTTCTGAGTGAAGCCACTCAGCCCTTCCAAGAGTGTATTTCTGCTATACCATATGGAACTAGAATGTATCCTTTCCAGTATTTATCCAACACGTGGAGTTGTCATATGGAATAGGGGGGATATTATACCTGCTGTCACATCAATTCCCTTCTCTTGAACTAGGATCATCTGTTGCTTGATCTTTCTTGATGAATGTACTTTTGGCATTTTCACCAAAGTCCTACTTCTAGTTCTGTGCCAGCCACAAGATTTTTATCCCATTTCTTCTCTGACTTTCAGGTACTTTCCCCTATATTGCCTACGTTCTGCTTTCGTAGTTCTTACCTGGACTCTTTCTCTTTTGGTTTCTCTTATGGCAGCCTAATCTGATATAAATATGTTTGCTTTCCTCCTCTGCTTTTCTGTGTCAGCAGATTTAAAGATACAACCTTTTCCTTCTTATATGCATCACCTGTCAAATGCACCTTCTGTCTCATTCGCGACATGCTCGTGGCGCGTGATGCTGTGTCTCTTTATACTGGATGGTTTAGTTAAAAAGAGGATTACTTATTACTTTTGGACCTGTTTCTTCATACGGTAGCTTTCCCAGAGATATTCCTTTTGTTCAATTCCATCATATTCTGAAATACCAGTTTTTGGTAGTGGCCAGCAATGCATTTCAAATGTGGAAATACACGTAATATTTTTGTCATATTCCATATTAACTTAGAACTCTTTGGTGCTTCTGACTGTAGCTTTACTCTTGGCAGAGGTCTTTGTAAATTGGCAGTGGAAAGATTCCGTCTGTAAGTTCCAGCAGTTTGCCTGCATTTTACCAGATAATCAATAGCCATTCAGGGTTTGGGAAACCTAACTGAATGTGTCGTGTTCAAAATGGCAGTCTAGAAGGCTGGGTATTTTTATTTTTAGGCAGTTGACATCAGTAAAATGCAACCTGGCAGACTTCTCAACTGTAATTAGATGCATTTTTCAGTTATCCCTGAAGCTTTTATTTCACTCTTGTTTGTCTTGGGAGCAAATGGCAATATGACATGGCATTCTTAAGAAATGAGTGTATCTGCTCTGCATTCTTTTATGGCTCAGTAATGTGGTGCGTGCTACATGTCATTACATTATGTTTTGGGATATTTCAAATAAATGAAATATCTGCCAGTTGTAAATGCCATTATGTCAATAACTCAAGAAAATTTATGTGTTCTGTTCTTCTGTTTCTTTTGTTGCAATGGATACTTTAAAAACAATTCTTTTTTAAAAATGAGCCAGCAGTCAGTCTTTTAATGCTAAAACAGGCTCCTACGATGGCTCTTTATGGCTGCATTCTGCTTCTTTTAACCTCTTTATTCCCTGGTTTAGTAACCTAAAGCAGATTTGACTTCATCTTCATGAATCACTTGTATTCTTTTAATTTGGGGAAGATTGAAGCACAGCATCTTTGACAAAAATGCCACGCTGGTTGCAAACAACAATAGTTACTGCAGAACTCTGAGTAATGGTGTGTTCCTTGGAGTCAGGCAACCTGCTTCCAACTCCTCCAGTCCACTTTTCCTCATTCTCTTTGAATCCTTAATGAAGTTAAGGACAGGAACCAGATTTAAACTTGTCTCTTTATTACTGTTCACCTTTCTGCAGAACACACTCCCTGCGAGGTTGGGGAAGGGTTTCTTCACAGCTGTGCTATGCAGTAGTTAACGCCATCAGAGGTTTTAATGCCATGTGTGTCACTAGGCAAAACCTCAGGACATTTAACGCTCAGCATGGAATTTTCTTTTTTTCTGGTAGCGCAACAGAATCAGTCCTCTAAGGTGCGAGTCTTTGGAAAATGAGAACACGTCTCCTGAATGTCCTACCACAGTTACATTTGGCCAAAGCCCAGTCTTCAATGGTTCTTCACTAACTTTTCTGGTCCTTTCTTCATTTGGTAAAAGCAAGGAAGGCTGTGAATGGTATCCAGCACTTGCATCTATGGAGAGCAGTCTGATATCATTAGGGAGTTGTAGTAAGTATATTGAGTTTCAATCCAACCCTTTGCTGTGAGTCATCAAAAATGTTTCAAATCCTTTTTGGACTTCATCAGGCGTGTACTGCCCTAGATCCGTCTTCTGTTCATGGAATCTCTTGCATCCACATGTCCTCCGTCCCTCCTCATCTCCAAGGAATTGCCTGCCCCAGCTGGCATAATTTTGCTGAATTCAGTTCCCTGTGATCTCAGTGTTTAGGAGGGTGTATCACAGAAATGCTAAATCCCATGGCAGTCACAGACTTTTTCCAAGCTAATCTTTCCTCTTTTTACATCTCTGACTGCGGAGTTAAGGAGGCAAGGTTTAAGGTGGCCCTATTATTAAGGATTCAATGCATGAAGAGCTGCTTTTTAGTAGATGGAGGGTATTGGCCATCTCATTTTTTTTTTTGCTTAGTTCTTCCAACTTTATTCTCCTTGAATGTTCGACGTTGTTTTATAGTGTGGGCCAACGCCACTCAGAAACACCGTTTAACTCTGTGCCTGGAGTGGAGAGTTTAAGGGTTACTGCTGCCAGTCGCTTCCAGCATGGCTGTTTCTAAAGGTAACAAGCACTTGAAGGGCTTGACTAAAGAGTGCTTGCTGTGGAATACAGGAAAAATTAGACAGTGGTCTGTCCAGGCAGGGTCTGCACTCTGTCAATGCTTCTTAATGTACAATATGTTTGTGATCCTCACTGCTGCACAGACTTTGTATAGAAGCCTGGATGAACACCTCTTCAGCTTTCTTACGTCTAAAATCATAATTAAACTGCTGTTTTATGAGTACGTAGAAACTTTTCAGGAAGAAAAGTGTACTTTATTTAACAATTATTGTTGGAATACTATTAGATAACACCACTGTCATCAACTCTTGGCTTGTCATTTCTCTTATTTGACATATTTTTTTCAGAATAAATTCTTGTCCGAATAACTGCTCAGAACATGGGAAGTGTACAACCAGCATGTCCGTACCAAGCCGCGTATACTGTGAATGTGACAAATATTGGAAAGGAGAAGCCTGTGATATTCCGTATTGTAAAGCCAACTGCGGCAGCCCAGATCATGGGTACTGTGATTTGACAGGCGAGAAGCTGTGTGTGTGCAATGATAGCTGGCAAGGTAAGATTTTATTATTTGGGATAGAGTTAATCTTTAAAAAAGAGCTGCTTTTCATGCAGTCTATCTAGTGTGCATATCAGGTCCTTCAAGGAATAAATATAAATGAAAAAAAAACCTTCTGGAGTAAGTTTTCATGTGGACCTAGGTGTGTGTACTTTAGTGATGTATGAAAAAGGAAGATAAGCAGTTTTGCGAGTGTAACAAGAACATGTGTGTGGACGTGTACTGTGTAGTGATGGATGTACTATAAGCACGCGTTGCAGTTTTACTCTCAGTACCGTAAATAATTTTTCTTAATAAAGATCAATATTTTAAGATCCTAAACGTTCAATTCACTTACTACAATTATGCTAGACACTTGTGATTTTTTTTTCTTTCTATCCTTTACCATTCCTGTTCACAGTCTCAATTAGATTAGCTTTTCTATGCATTGAAATGGTCGTTCTCTTAAAAGAAATTATATAATATAAATTCCCTCTTCTCATTGCTTCCTGCCTTTACTTGTGTTTTATTGCTGTTTCTCTTTGGATGTCAGAGGAAATGACTTTTTTACTGCTCTTAGCTGTTGCACCTATTAGGCCGAAGGCACCAAGAGATTTAATACATTTCTTAATAATTAATGAGGTTGTTCATTAAAAAGGCAGTCATTGTGCCCACAGAAGGAAAGTGAGTTAGCAATATGGTCACTGAATGGAAACAGTGCAGACTTGTTACTGAGTCCTTCAGAACCTTTCATGATTGCAGTGCATAAAAAAAAAAATCCTGAATGCTTAATCTCTGTGAGGCAGTTGTGAATAGAACTTGCTGCAAGAATATCACCCATTTTTGTGCATTGATTCCTTGCAATTTCAGATCATTGGGTACAAAATGGCAAAAAATTCCAAATCTTTGGAAGTGCTTTTAAGGCCACAGCCTTCATTTGCAGTGCTGCAATCTGCATTAGAAGTTTTTCTTTTAAAATAAATATAGATTTCTAGCTTTCACTTTTACTACCTTCTTTTCTTCTAGCATTTCTGTGCACACTAGCTTTGTGTTCTTTCCCACAGTGAGCAAGATTACATAAAAATAATTTGCTTAGCTCCCTGGGTTTTCACCAAACCTATGAGGTTTTCATTTGTTTATTCTGTGCCAAATGAGCTGGCGTGCATACAACATTTTTCTTATAAAATACAAAACAATACTACACTTTAAGCTCTCTAGGAGACTACTTGCTTGTGTTCTATTTATGTATTTGCATATATATATTCCTTTTATAGTTTCTGTACTGGCAGTATCTCCTATGTAGGTTATTTGCAGTGCTGGAACCATAAATGTTTCTATTCATCTTTCTACCTTTGCTGTCAGACAAGTTAATCTTGTGTTTGGTGATTTAAACCAATCGGCTAGGGTAGGATCTTAACTGTTATGTTTTTTTGAGGAAATTTTATAGAATTTTATTCCCTTCATATTTTAGGATTGGTTTTGAGTATGAAAAACATACATACCAAACCCAATTCATTAGAGTGGATTGACTGAGGTGTGCAATAAATAAAATCCATAGTTTGCAACTTTGAAAGGATTTCATGTTACAGCATGTTGAGTTTCTTTTACAATGGTGACATCTTGTGGATGTTGTGGAAGGAGCACCTCTGACGAAAACTACATTTAAAAAAGTATTCTGAGAAAAAGAGAACACTATTCTTTGGGATAAAATTATTGTTTTGAATAAAAAGTAGGGTCCTATCATATTAGATAAGTTTCATGGAAGAAGGATGTTGTAGGTGTTTGCAGCTAGCTTCCAGTTATACAAATACAGAATGATGCCTTGTCGATAAACAATTTTAGGCTTGGAAAGCAAATAATTTAATAATAATAGTATTTTAAACAAAAAGTAAATGTGACAAACACTCTTTACAAATGTACATTTTTTAAAAAACGTAAAAGTATTTTAATAATGCTAACAGTATTTAATAATGTTAAATGTTTTGGAGATGGTTTGTCTCAGAAGTGCACACAGGAAGAACATTTAGTATATGCTTGAGATCTTGTTGATTTAAAATACTCAGGTAACATAAAGGACGCTGAGCTTGTTCCTGAAGATTGATTCCTTTGATGAGTACTATAATATTATGCTAAAGCAGAATGTGTCGATGCCTGCTGATACAGTCTGTGGAAGGAACTTGGGGAGGAAAAAAGAAAGGGAAAAAAACCCCCAAACAAACTAGCAATTTGGACTTTTTTGTTTTTGGGGTTTTTTTTGTCTAGACAAAGATCAAAAAAAGGAATGGTGACTTCGCTGAGGCAAAAGTTGTGGCTCTTGCACTATTTGACATGTTTAAGAAAAGATAGTTTCTAGAAAGATGGTACTTTTTGCCAAATGGGTATTTATAGCCAGCAAATTCTCTGATACCAGGAGCAGTGTCTTGGGTTTTCTTGCACTGTGGGCAAACAGGAGTTTTCAAAACCTTTTACTTCAGTAACAGGATGAGAAACTCAGGATGAGTTCCACACTTTTAAAAGGGTTCAGTGGACTGTCAGTGGACATGCTGCAGGTATTTGTAACTGCTATGAATGTATTGTATGCTTTTTAAGAGTAATATTATAGGTCTTGTTGCTCAAAATGTTCTTTAATTTCATCAAGGACCTTAATTTAATATCACATAAAGGGAATAACTAGCCTGCCACATATTAAATATGTTAAAAACTGTTTAACAGAAGAAATTGAAATATAGGTACTTGCAAAATATGCAGTAGCCAAGTGATTAATCAGAGAATTTTCCAGTAAGCAGCTTTTGTGTGTTGTTGAAGAACAATTTCATAAATGATCTAGATTATTACTTAGAACTTCTCCCTGATAAAATTTTCAGGAAAGATAATAAGATTCACTGCGTTGTAAATGAAGGGAGATAGTTTCATTTTAAAGAGCTATAAATCACCCAGTTTGAAGTAATAATTTAGAAAATTGTCTTAATATCACTTAATATCAAATGATCAAGGAACAAAGACTGCAGGCTGTATTGGCAAACAAAAGCTTGCCTTAAGAAAGAGATTGGTAAAAGGCTTTTAAATCACTGTAGGTAATAATTTTTCATGTGAGGAATTTTGAGTAGAGGGCAAGTGACTTTTTCTCCGAGATAGACATTTGGAAGGTAGCGCTGGATTATAGTGCCCAGTTCAGGGACTGGCACTTTTGGGAAGGGTGTAAAGAACAACGAGAACTCAAGTCATGCTAAAACCAGGTATGTTCGCTATGAAACAGTCCTATGAGGAAAAGATGAAGGAGTTGGTGGTGGGAGAGCTCCCGCACAGGTGTGGTATCTTCCCGATCCAGTGTGATGTGGGGATGCTCTTGGTGTTGGTACTTCTCACACTGGGTGCAGAAAGGAATAAAGACTTAGTGTCTTAGTGAAAACGCTTTGTGAGGAAAGAAAGTATCCTTATTGTAAAAGGAAGAACACCATGGTTAAATGAAGAGCCAACTTTGGTTTTGAATACCCTTGCAGTGTCAACTGATGAAAAGTAAAGCAGGTTTAGTAGAATTTATTGGATCTATTTAAATAAATGACTGGCCGCATTAAAGTAGTTGCTAATGCTCTATATTTGTAATTAGGCTGAGATTTAGGAAGCGAGTCCCTTCCCATTTGTGTTTTAATGAGAAATGTAATCCATTTAAAATAAATATGTGACCTTCTAAATATTTATTTAAAATGTGTGTATAAATGTAGCAGAGTAGAACATGAAACCACTTCATTGAACTAATGACCAATTGCAGTACTGTATCCTGAACAGGAGAAGAGGGCAGGTGTAGTGCTTATGTCCCCGATAAAGGAAGATGCTAAATTTAGCTCATTATCCATAGAACCATTATTTAAGAACAGGAAGGAAGTGATTCAGGCAGCTCAAAACTTGTTAGCCTGATTTCAGCAGTTTGTAAGGTTCCAGACCATCATTTGAGGAAAGAAATAATTAAACATACATTGTGATTGTATACTAAAACAGTTGAAATGTGGATTTATGAGTGTAGTTCATACTAAAATAATTTGTAAGAAAAGTGACAGGAAAATACAATATATTTTATGTGAACCTCAGCATATGATTATGGGAAAATTGAAACTGAATAAGTCAGGGAACACATAAGGGAACGGTAAGAGGAACACAGCTCGTTAATTGTGAAATGTGAGTGGGTGTGCTGAACAAGTAACAGGATGGAAAGATATCAGTACTGCTTTGAGACTGATCTTGGGACTGATTTTGTTACATAATTTTTATAATATACTTATAAGACAGCTAATGAAATCTGGAAATACAAAAGTGGGAGTTACTTTAAATACAAAGGAGGACCAGAATATCCTTCCAAAAAATGTTAGAGTAATGTGTGGAATGTAATTGCTTCAGTATAAGCTGAAAATTCATACATTCAGGGACTATGTATTAAGAATTTGTTTTATAATCTTGGACTGAAGTGTGGAAGGTGACACAGGAGACAACTTGCTTTTCTATCTCAATTAGAATACGAATTAATTCATATTCTTGATTTTATATCCTCTGTGAGCTATAGACTGTCAGGTGTGCTAGTAGGATGATCAGTCACAGCATCTACAGTTAAATATGTGAAAACATTAGTACTGTACATTTTTGTTACTACACTTGTATGAATACAAATTGAGACTCAGAGGAAGAACTGTTGGGATGGTCAGGGCTATGGAAGATACTAATGGAGCCTGGTTTGTTTAAACTTGTGAAGTGAAGGCTGGGAGGGAATAGCGTTGCTACCTATAAATGTTTGTAGGGTGTATAGACTTAAAAGACCATCTCCTGAAGTCCTGGTATATCAGCACTAGTACAAGAAAAACAGGGGTAAATTGACCATCAGTGCATCTAGTTTGAAAATTGGAAGGCAGCTTTTGACTATTAGAGCTGTGAAGTTTTCCAGTTGTTAGCATAGGTATGAGAGCTTGATGTTCTGCTGTCATTCACATTGAGCCTCTAAATCTCTCATCCAAGGGATACTGTCAGCTGCAGCAAATCTGAAAAGTCGCTGTTTCTTTAGAGAGTCAAAAGCAAACAGACTTTTTTTTTGTTTAATATTAAGACAACACATCTCATGCAGGTCCTACCAGAGAGAATACTTGTGCTCACTTACAATAGTCTAGGAAGGCTTTCCGTGCAGTGTGGTTCCAGTAAAGACTGCTGTGGCATCAGTTCTGGAGTCCTTAATATATGAAGGATGTGGAACTGTTGAAATGGCTCCAGAGGAGGTCTACAGGGATGGTCAGAGGGCTGGAGAACCTCTACTATGAGGACAGGATGAGAGAGTTTGGGTTGTTCAACCTGGAGAAGAGAAGGCTCTGGGTAGACCTTATAACAGCCTTCCAGTACCTGAAGGGGGCCTGCAAGAAAGCTGGGGAGGGACTTTTTACAAAGGGTTGTAGTGATAGGACAAGAAGGAATGACTTTAAATTGGGGAGGGGGAAGATTTAGGTTAGACATCTGGAAGAAATTCTTCACAGCGAGGGTGGGGAAGCACTGCACAGGTTGTCCAGGGAAGTTGTAGCTGCCTCATCCTTGCAGGTGTTCAAGGCCAGGTTGGATGGGGCTTTGAGGACCCTGGTCCAGTGGGAGGTGTCCCTGCCCATGGCAGGGGGTTTGGAACTGCATGGGCTATAGGGTCTTTTCCAGCCAAAACCACTCAAGATTACTCTTCTGTACCATCCTAGCTGATCTTGAGTGCGAGATCTGCAGTCAAACCATTCAAGGGCGTCGCAGCACAACCCAATGGCAGGTGGTGCAGCCCTTCTGGCTTCCTGCAAGTTCCCTAAGGACTGATCACTCTTGCATGATCCACTCCTGCTGGATGAGGAAAGAATTGAGACTGAATAATAGCAACCATATGGCATTTTGAGAACTGCATCAGCTTGTGTGCGTTTGGATTTCTGACCATTTCATTGACGGGGGAGGCTGAGTCCTGGCACCGCTTGCTACCCTGCTGCTTTAGCTGGAGATCTATCCAGGATCTCGCTGCTTGCCATTAGGTCCCATTTGGAGCAAGAGTGTTTGTAGGAGGGGGAAATAATTACATCCCATGTGGGTGTTGTGGAGCAGTGCAGTGGCAGTGTAGGAATAAACCTACTATTAGAATGCTGGTATGCCAGTTTTCAGCAATTTTTTTCAGCAATTATTTCATTTACTGATCAGCTTTGTATTTTTATGTAGTTACTACCCCTCACTTCTCTGTAAGAAAGATAATGTACTGCTTGGTAAAACTTCCAATACAGTTTTTAGTTCAGATATGTTCACATAGATTCGCTTTTCTAAAAAAAGTTTCATAATCTCAAATTAATTATTATTAATTAAGATTTTATTGAGTACTCAAGAATAGTAGTATTGTGTTCGTGTTTGTGGTGGCTGAAAAATTATGTCAAAGCAATAATTCTCAACCCACGTGATCAGATATCAAGCAAGTAGTGAATAAATAACAAAAAATACTACGTTTGATTAGATTATGTGAAAACCAGAACTGGGGCATTTATATTCAACACATCAATGCTTTTGTTTTTTTCCTGTGGTCCCAAAGGAAAGGATTGAAGAGAGTAGATGATGTTTTCTCATTAGGTGGAAATTGATCTTATGACTTGAACTACTGGAACAGATTGTTACTTCGGCAGTTCATGAAACTCCTCAATAAATAGAAATTAGATTCCTTCTCTTGTGTTGTGTGGGTAAATCGCTTTTTTTAAACCTATAGAATTTTTTCCTACCTTGGAGGATAACGTAATTGACTTCCAATTCAGGTTTATAAAGTAGTTTGCTGGTTTTAAAGCTTTTTGCCTTTTTTTTTTCCTGAGTGGATTGAGTTACACATTAGGAAGACAAGAAAAACATCCAGTTTTAAATAAATGGGGGAAAATCATATTTGCATAGAAAAGAATAAAACATTTTTTATCATTGTTCTGCAGCTGAAGTGCTCTGTGTTGTACAAAAGACATGTATTTGGTGAATGGGGTGAGGTGTTTCTGAAGAGAAAATATATTTATGCTGAAATAATGGTTATGTTTCATTCTATATGCGTTTAAGTAAGAACATCTCTAAGTGATATTAAGAAGTCCTGTATTTACCTTACAAGGCAATAGCCGCACATAAGAACTTGCTCTTTAAATGTTATTTCAGTAGATATCAGTATTATTCTATTGCTCTGTGTTCGTTTGGTTTTTTTTTCTTTTTTTCAGCTATGTATTCTGTTTTCTGTACCTACTGATAAATACTGTGATAACTTCATGAATATATTGAAGCGACAGCCCTGTCTGTGCAGTCTTACTCATACTGGTGCAACTGTGTCTATGTGGGCAAAGTGAAATGTATAAGGGATACACATCCAGATTAAATAATAGCCCTCAGCCACTCCTTGTAAGATGCAAGCCTGGGTAAAAATAAAAGCAGGCTTTAGCCTGGTTGCATTTCTTTGGCTCGTTGCACGGTCACATGAAAACTGGTACCAGTAGTGATGTGAGCTGGAAAGTAAATGGTGAGGAGAGGCCAGGAGTGCCTCTTCTGGTAAGTATC
>WAAB01015153.1:80549-91099 GCA_013389865.1 Piaya cayana | reverse complement strand
CTATGTATTCTGTTTTCTGTACCTACTGATAAATACTGTGATAACTTCATGAATATATTGAAGCGACAGCCCTGTCTGTGCAGTCTTACTCATACTGGTGCAACTGTGTCTATGTGGGCAAAGTGAAATGTATAAGGGATACACATCCAGATTAAATAATAGAATCACTAAGTTGGAAAAGACCTTTGAAATCATCAGCCCAGTTGTACCTGTCCACTTCTAAACCTGGTCCCTGAACACTTTGTCTGCCAGTCCATTAAACCCCTTCAGGGGTGGTGACACAACCACCTCACTGGGAGCCTTTGCCAGTGCCCAAGAACCCTTTTGGTGCAGAAGTTTTTCGTAATGTCCAATCTGAATCTTCCGTTGTGCAACTGTAGGCTGTTCCCTCTCATCCCATTGCCTGTTGCTTGGGAGAAGAGACCAACACCAACCTCTCCTTATCCTCCTTTCAGGCAGTTGTAGACAGGGATGAGGTCTCCCCTCATCCTCCTTTTCTCCAGGCTAAACAACCCCAGTTCCCTCAGCCACTCCTTGTAAGATGCAAGCCTGGGTAAAAATAAAAGCAGGCTTTAGCCTGGTTGCATTTCTTTGGCTCGTTGCACGGTCACATGAAAACTGGTACCAGTAGTGATGTGAGCTGGAAAGTAAATGGTGAGGAGAGGCCAGGAGTGCCTCTTCTGGTAAGTATCGATCACTTTAATGTACAGTCAGTGCGAGAACAAGATGTGTGTACATGGTTTTTCTCCTCTTACCTGTCTGGTGGTTCTCTGTAGACCAGCAATGAAACACTGAGGGTGTAAGAAAGTCAGCTGTGATGTCCTTTTGGTCACTGATCTTAACAGTACTGTTAGAATTTTTGCATTTTTAATTTTACATAAAAGATTTTTACTTGTTCTCATTTTAATACAGTCAGTGTAACCTAAGTTTATATTGGATTTGCTAGATGAGTTCTTGTTTCTGTCCCCAGGAGTCTCAAGTCCAGTGTGTGATGCGCTGTTGGCCACTGAGGGGCACTGCTGACCACCACATGCAGGACTGACCCATGTCATCAGTCTGACTAGACTGACGTTCGTCTTCTGACTAGCGGCACAGTTTGCATAATTCTAAGCTCTCCCCTGATCAAAGAATGCTTAATAAATTGTTTATTTTTAAGCACTTTTAGATTCAAATTAAGCGTTTTCTCCAGTGATTTACCAAATCAGAATCTTTTTCAGGTTACGATTCTATTACACTATCTATTATTAATGTTGAAGAAATAACATACTGAATTGTTCATACTCTCATTAGACCTCATTCAAATGCCATTAATCTTTTCTGGGTAGAACATATAATGAACAATGGGAAATGAGTGTCTCCATCATTTAACAAATGCAAGGTAATTTGGATAAAACTGGACATCATTCTTCTGTAGAGTATTACAAAAAGTTGACAAGTACTTGTAAAGCTATAAAACCTTGATTCCAGATCATCTTTTGCCAGGGTTCCTTGCCAAGGACATCTGACCCTTTTTTTTTTAATGAAGAACTATATTGTCTTGTTTGAGTGTGACTTTGAGCTGCATTTGCTAAATCTCTGCTCTTATATTCAAAGAGACTTCATATCTGCTCTTTCTGTGTCACTTATAGAGAGTAGTCATTCACTTCTGTATATTCTTTTTTTACAGGTGAAAAATCCTACCCAAGCATAGTCCCTGTTACAGAAGCCATTAAATTACTTTGAACATCCTTATACTTTTCTGTGTACAGTCTCCAGCCCTGTTCTTTTTGAGTAGGGCACATGGTTTTCTAAGTGTAGGCAAACCACAGATTTTTACAGTAGGGTAATGGTGTTCTCTGTTCCTGACATATGATTTGCTTTTTTAACCATTGCAGGGTATTAAGGTGAGATTTTCACGAGTTAACTTGTGGTGAGGGTACTGATGGTTAATTGAGAGACTATTTTCTTTTTAGCTAAGTTAGAGGTTAGCTTACATAGTTTTGAATTTTGTGTGAAATTTTATCGCTAACTCACATGGACAGGCAGGAACCTGTTCTGTGATTCTCCAAACCCTGATCTTGCTCCTTCTGCCCTCCAGCAACTGCCTCCGTCATCAGACTTTCTTAATTTCTTATCTTCTTTCAGGTTCGTTAATGTGTATGTGGAATGCTTTTGGGACTACATGGGGGTCTTCCTTCCCTTTAAAAGTGGCAATTTACTCCTGTCTGTTATTTCTTATTGTATCTTACAATTATTTAGGCATGCAAAGGCCTTCATTCTCTTTCTACTCTCCTTAAATAGTTTCCTTAAGAACCTTTGGAGAGGAATTTTCTTACAAGCCTTGTGAAAATCTGTAACAGTGTCTCAATTTGATCACTCCATCCTGATGTCTTCAAAGATCTTTGATAGGTTTGGAAGACAGGCCTTCTCTTCATGGAAGCTGTACTGATGTGTACGAGTAGATGGCAATTATCTTCTGACTTACTCCATCCATTCTTAAGGCTTCTGGTAGAAACAAGTATAGCAGCAGACCAGTAGTTCTCTGGATCTTCCCTGGAACTTCTTTAAAAAGTTGATACCGTGTGTGAGATTTGAGGTGCAGACGCTGATTTTTTTTTTTTCTTTTTTAGTGTGTTATCACTGAGTTTCCAATGAAGCTTATGCCCAGTCTGACTCCAACAGCTTTGTTTTTTAGTAACATTCAGTAGCTTGAGGGAAGGATTTATCTGATTTAGGCAAGCAGAGGGGGATATAACGGTGTTTATAGTAACAGCATTAAACTACAGAAATAATTTAGGAGACATACAATATCTGTTTGGCATCACTGATGATAAAAAATTCAATTCTATATTTGATAATGCTTAAAGTAGAACACGATATCCTAAAAAGTCAGTGTTTCTTGTCTATAACTAATACTAGTTTGTAATGTATGGTCACTGAAAAGAGGTAAATAGTGCATATTCTGTCTTTTTAATTTTATTTTAGCAAAGTTCTGGATATTTTCAAGCTTTAAATAACAAGATTTAAAATTTCTTCCAATATCTAGTGTATAAGCTAATGTTGAAAAGATCATTTTTTGGTTATTACAGAACAAATTATAAAGAACAGTTCCTCCTATTCATGATTTTAATGATCATATAACTTAAATGATAAATTTTGCTGACTTATTCTTATTTAGCAAAAATAATTGGCTAAAATATGTTACAAAAGAATGCATAATTGTCCTTTTGGTATCAGATATTTCTTTGTAGAATGATCTATAAAATGCCATACAACTTAAATATTCAAAGATTTTTTTTTATTAAGCACTTTACAGTGAATTTTACTCTGGAAGACAGTGCAGAAAAGCATTAACAAAGGGCAAATTCTCATCCCTGAGTTTTAATACAGTATAATATGTATTGTAACTTAATTTGCTCTAATGCTATTTGCTTTGATCCAGGCTTACTGTGGTTAGTTCAAATGCAGTATTGTTTTTCTTGGGAGGTAACATGCAGTGTGTACTGTGCTGCACATTCTGGACCTATACAGCATCTAAAAATATGATACATTCTGCCTTTCCTTCAATTTGTGACTCATACAGTATGTTTTCTGAGAAGAATGCAGAAATGTATCATCATTATTTGAGCTAATCCAATGCTTTCAGTTTGACTGACGTCCCTTGTTGTCAGTTTTTTTTCAATGAGCATCTGTTAAGCATAAAAGCGTATACTGTATTTTATCAGAATGAGCAATCCTGACATCTGTAATTAAGCCTCCCCTGTTACTGCTTTACTGGCTTTAACATCCCTGTCTAACAGATTGTTCAAATTGCACATTTGTTTACAAAACAGGTCCAGATTGTTCTTTGAACGTCCCTTCCACGGAGTCTTACTGGATTCTACCAAATGTAAAGCCCTTCAGCCCTTCTGTGGGTCGGGCTTCCCATAAGGCTGTCCTACATGGGAAATTTATGTGGGTGATTGGTGGATACACTTTCAACTACAGTTCTTTCCAAATGGTGTTGAAGTAAGTTATTTCTTCTTTGTCATGTCCTTTCTGGTGTGGCTTAGGGAAAACATCTCACCAGTGAGGTGGCCCCTATAATGTGCTTTAATTGAAAGCTTTATGTGTGTTTTGATTATTAACGGCATTATTTCTGCTGTTACTTTTTTATGATTAAAATAAAGTTAAAATATGGTAACATTGAACTTGATGTGATACTAATATGCAATTTCTTCACTTTTGTGAAAACCACCCTTATGCTTTGCTGCAAAACATGAAGGTGTAATAGTAAAACAGCACAAGAAATCACTGTGCTAGCATTTTTCAGATAGTGTCTCTGGGATGCTATTTGTATTATTTTATTGAAGTTAATTTGTAATTATAGGAGACTTGCATTTAATGCATGCACTTATCCTGTTGGTGCCCTGCCAGTAGGGTTAAGCAAGTCACCCATACTTCACTTCTTCACGTTTATGACAGTTTGTAAGGTGACTTGCATATATGTTCAAGCCCTATGTGGGTTAAACAAAAGTAGTAGAGATGTTTATTAGCATGTTTATTCTGGTGTTGTCTACTTTTTGTTTTATTCTATACCTTTTTCAATCATCCAAAACAAACCTCGTCATCTTTGGTGATTTGCTTTGCTATCTCTGTCTTCTTATTTTTTACTTATCTTCCATCTTGTTGTGTTTTAATCCGTTAATGGATTAATCGTTAATTAAAATATAATGGGAACTAAAATGAACTGTACAACTGAGAAGGTGCTCAACAGTGTTTTCAAAGTAGTGCAAAAGATTGTGATATAAGCAGTTTAGTGGGGTGTTTTTGGTGTGACTGATAACAGCAAGCTTAGCAACCCAGTTTCATAACTTCCTTTTAAGTGTGATGATTTTTATTGCAGTCCTGTTTTCTGAGTTTGTTGATGGGTCCCTGAAAGAGCTGCCTCTGATTTCAATGATGAGCATTTAGTACACTGTCACAAGCCAGAGAAATGTTGTAGCAGTTAAAAGTGATTGTGTTACTGCTGCTAACAAATTACTGTGTCAGATAAACAAAGGTGACTGATCAAGTGTGCATGTTTTGCCAAAGAGAAGTTAGTTTGAACATAGGAAATTCCTGTTACTCTCCTGGCAGAAAATGTTTACTTTTCTATTTATCTTCTAGCTACAATTTGGAAAGCAGTATATGGAACGTAGTACCTGTATCCAAAGGGCCACTCCAGAGATACGGACACACCGTTGCTTTATATCAGGTTTGGACTCTTCAGCATCTATTTGATTAATTTCTTTGTGTGTGCTGTTGGCTATCTTAAAGTGATTCATCATTAACATGGATTTTTAAGGATAATTTAATCTCCAGTCCCTAAGCATTTTATATTAGCGTCTTCTTCAGTGCTTAGATCTATTGCACAATCTTTTTTTCTGAAAATTGTTCAATACATCTAAGTCACTCATTTGCTGACCATAAACCCGCAGAGCTAAACCCATCACCAAACAGGGCTTTATGCAGTTGGAATTGCTGTGGGAAGGGAAGGAGAGCAGGGAGCCAAGGGTGACCCTCACAGGGGCATGTCATCATGATCCTCATAGACGAGGATGAGTGATCCTCCTCATCTAGGAGGCAGGATCACAAGTAGTCAGGAGTAGTCACTGAGTCCTAGGTCAGGCTGGTCAGGGTTATTAAGGCCTGTTAATGCCCTAAAGAGTATTTTGAAGTTAAACAGAATTGTAGGTATGGGTGAAAGTTTTGTTGTTAATTTTTTTTTTTCTGGCATGTGTTACTCTTCCAGAGATGCTGAATCTGTACCTGGCAGAGTTAATATTGTAGAGGTGGTTTTTCAGTAGCAATCTGAACTAGACTCTGTGCGTGCTCTAACATCAGCTCAAAAATTGCTTTTCTTCTCATCGCTTCTGTGTTCCCTGACTCATTACTAATGTATTATCCGGTCTTTGAAAGGTCAGATCTTTCTGACCAGTATCTTTGGTTATTACAGTTCTTGTAGAATGTGGACCTTTTGGTTGGGAGACATTCAAGTAATGTATCATTTAGCAGTTCAGAATAAAGGCTTAAAATATCATTTAACCTTTTTATTTGACAGTGTTAATATTTTCTTGGGATATTTCAGACTAAAGGGTAACCATTTTAGAACTACTTTTACCAGCAAATATTAAATATAATAGACCCGTGTTAATTCAGATATCTTTTTGGATCTCTGTGAGGAAGTGCAAATCTTGTTAATGTTAATGAAAGCCACAAGCAAGTGTGTAGTGAAGAAGTTGTTGCTGTTGTCAAAGGCACATGTTGGTAATTACAATTCCCTAATAATGAAACCAGCGCCACTTGTGTAAAATTATTGAAGGGGGCTCCAGGAAAGCTGGAGACGGCCTCTTTATAAGGGAATGCAGGGATAGGATGAGGGGGAACAGCTCTAAGCAGAAAGAGGGGAGATTTAGATGAGGTATTAAGAGGAAATGTTTTTCCTGTGAGGGTGGGGAGGCCCTGGCACATGTTGTCCAGAGAAGTTGTTGATGTCCCTCCCTGGAGGTGTTTAAGGCCAGCTTGGATGGGGCTTGGAGTAACCTGATCCAGTGGGAGGTGTCCCTGCCCATGGCAGGGGTTTGGAACTGGGTGATCTTTAAGGTCCCTTCCAACTCAAACCATTATGTGATTAGCTAATATGTTCCTTGACATCTGACAAAATCACAGTATAAAAATTGCATGGGCCAAAAGGACCTAATTATGTAAACTGAAGAAATTCTAACTGACAAATACATCCTTTTGAAATAAGTTCTTAATTTAACTTGTTAGGATAAACTTTTGATTTTTTTTCCTTTCAGATGTTCAGTCTCTTGAAAAAAACCCCAAATGTAATTTAGTGTGAAGAGTAGTAGAATGTAATACCTAGAGATGGCAGCTTTGAGCTGTGTTTTGAGCTGCGTACCAGTCATTGTGTAATGTTTCCTTTATAGTTCAGAGAAAAAATATCCACAGAGAAGAAATTAGATTAAGTTTTTGACTTCAGCTCCTGAGATTTCAAAACCTGGTGCTAGACCAGAGTGAGAGCACAGAGCTAGTATTGCCTGCTTGTGGTGCAAAGTAAATTGGAGCTATATAATTGACTCTGTGGAGAATGAAATAAGTTACTGTGCCCATTTCCCTCAGAAAGCTTCTTTAGTTAAAATTGAAGTACCGTACTTCTTTATTCTGAGGAAAAAAGATCAGAAGACTCCCACTGATATATAGTTATAACAAGTGACTAAGACTTTTTATGCATTTATAGAAGGGAGAGTATAAAAGTTTTCTTGCTTTTAGACCAAGTAAACTGTTAGATAGCATTACTGCCAGTGCCTCCTCAGACTGATTATTGGCAGGGTGCTACCCATATCTGTTAGCAGTTGGTTCTCCTGTATCTCAAAGGTTATATATAGTGCCTGGTATTGAAAAATGTCAAAATATTTTGAAATAATTCATATTAAAATAGGGTTATAAAGAGACTGGAGGAAATGACTTCTGAGGTTTTTAAAGTAGGTACATATAACTTTGCTTAGCAGTGACTAGATAGGGAGTTTGATAGTAAATTGAGAATTACTGGATCCACGGAATAAAGTAGGAAGGGAGCTGCAAGTTGGGAGGTGGATATATGGTCACTGCTGGGAG
Organism: Piaya cayana; assembly: GCA_013389865.1. Lineage (NCBI taxonomy): Eukaryota > Metazoa > Chordata > Aves > Cuculiformes > Coccyzidae > Piaya > Piaya cayana. The sequence goes on along the minus strand of WAAB01015153.1, from coordinate 83,479 downwards.
TTTTGATGGTAAAGAGCTTGTGATTGTATTGCACAGCAGCTTAAACTCATAATTAAACTGTTGCTAGTTAGTCCCAAGTTAGTGGAAGGAGAACTGGGTATTGAGGTCAGTTTCATTTGAGAGTGACAATTGGAATGAAGCAAACAGGCAGGTTAACACAGAAGTAATCACAAAGATTTTTTTCCAGTATATGGACCATTTTATATGTAGTCAAATTTAATTTGACTCATTCAAGTTTTATGAATGTTACTTTCAATTTTAAAGCTTTATTAAAAAAGGGTCATTATTTTGATTCTGCTTTGAAATTAATTGGTATTGATGCTGAGTCTGTACATCTCTTGTGGTGTTTTTTTATTAGTCTAATGAAAAGTGAGCCTCAACAAAACAAAAGAGTAAAAACTTTTTCTGCCTTAACATGAGCTAGACAAAATCTTTCACCAGTTGGTTTATTGTTTTTCTTTTATAAGCCTGGTTTTGTTGGCTATTGTAGTATAATTTGAAACAGCACAAGGAGTGTAAAAGTCTTTTCCATTAATTTTTATAAGATTGTACCACCAAATTGCATAGTTTATTTCATTTTATGACTTTCAATTGCATCTTGTGCACAACTTGCCTTCTAGTTCTGATTTGCAGACCTCGGAAGTCTATAAGAAGTAGATAAGGTTAGCTGTCATACACAGGCAGTCTAGCTAGAAGCCTAATTCAGAGTTCCTCTTCAGTTAAGTGGATCTTATTTATCAAGAGATGAGTTCCTTTATGTAAAAGTGAGATATTTTTCATTACTTGTTTCAAGATTATATTCCACATGATTTGAATTTTGAAGTCTGAGCATGAGTGACTTTTAGGTCTAGCAGTTCTAAAAGCAGATGCTTAGTTAATACTCTTCTATGCAGTCTTAATTACTCATTATTATTATTTTTTCCCCTGATATGTTTAATGGCAGAATTGGAAAATGGTTGAGGACTTCTGGAGCTCACCCAGTCCAACCCCCCTACTAAAGCAGTAGGAGGAGGTTGCACAGGAATGTGTCCAGGCAGGTCTGAGGTTTGAGTATCTCCGGAGGAGGAAATTCTATGGCCTCTCTGGGCATCCTCTTCCAGTGCTCCGTCACCCACACTGGAAATAAGTTTTTTTCTCATGTTGTGGTGGAACTTCTTGTGTTCTGGTTTGTACACGTTGTCCCTTGTCCTGTAGCTGGGCACCACTGAAGAGAGTCTTGCCCCATCCTCATGACACATCTCAACCTTCTCGTTTCCAGGCTAAACAGAATAAGATCTCTCAAACATTCCTCATAAGAAAGATGATCCAGTCCCCTAACCATCTTTGTGGATAGACCTCTCTGTGTAGTTCTTACAATTAAGAAATACAGAATGAAAACTATGTGTTTATTTTAACATGATTAATTTATTTCCGGTTCATTAGAAATGGATTATAAATTACCCCCTTACTCTGCTCTACTGTGTAGGCCATTGACTGGGACTTACCAGACAAGTGGATATTCTTCCTTGCTCTTTTGGTGATCTTGAATAATTTCCTTATTCTGTTTCAGTATTTTCTCACTGTAAAATACCCTTCTGTGAAGGGGTTTTGAAGTCTTGTTAAAAGTACTATGCAAAAGCTAGATGATACTTCTAGGGCATTTTGTGCCCATCACCTCTGGTCAGTTCACTAGATAACACTGAGAAGAGTCTGGCTTCCTTTTTTGCCCACTCTTACTAGACATGTAATTTTATTTTAATTTTTTGTTTATTTAGAAAATATTATCCAAAGATGATGATGATCTAAATAAGGTGAAAAGATTGACAAGTGTTTTACTGCCTTAAATAGCCTTAAGTCCTCCAGCAGGCTTCCCAGATTCTGGCAGTTTATGTTTTTTCTCCTCTATTTGAGTCATCCTCGTTATCCTCTTCTTTCTGCTTTGACTAGTTGAAATGTGTGCATCAGTCATTACTCTGTAAGAGAAATATTAAATCAAATTAATATTTTGTTCTCTTGAGAACTGTGATTTAATTGTTCTTTGAATCCTGGGTTTGGTCTCATGATTTTTGCCTTCTGCTGCGATCCTCTCTGCCCTATATAGTCAGTCAACTATCCTATACCTTTTGTCACCTTTCTTTATCATCAAAAATTTCTACTGATATAATTTTGTCTGGGGGGAAAAAGCTGATTTGAGGAAATGGAAACATCTATTGGGAAGTTTTACTTCCATTGAAACTGAGGGGAACTACACTCGCTATTTTACTTACTTGAATGTGAACAGTTGCCAAGACAGCAACTGATGTGATCTGTAGGTGGGAATGTCACTCTTGAGTGAGCTGCTTAATTGCTTGATTTACAGCATGAAATTTCTCATTTTTTCTTTAATTTCTGAGCAGGAACCCTGAATTACAAGTTCAATATACCATGTAGTAGTCTATACTTTCATTTGCGTATGATGATGTTTATATGACATTTTCACTGAAAAAACTGAGGTCTTTAAATGCTTCCGTAACTTCTTAGGTAGTTTCATTAATGTGAAGTAATTTATTGAAAATGATAAAGGTTAATTCATTGAGTAAATGTTCACCTTCATTACCTGACACTGTCATTAAAAATGTTGCTTCTGACATGTGGTATCAAAACTTTAAAACAGAGTTTGTTGGAGGGAAAGTCATGGAACAGGTGATCTTGAGTGCTATCATGAAGCACATGCAAGAGAACCAGGTGATCAGGCCCAGTCAACACGGGCTCACAAAAGGCAGGTCTTGCCAAACTAAGCTGATTGCCTTCTATGATAAAGTGACTAGACTCTTGGATGAGGGAAAGGCTGTGGATGTATCTTCCTGAACTTTAGTAAAGCCTTTGACACAGTTTCTCACAGCATTCTGCTACAGAAACTGTCAGCCTCTGGCCTGGACAGGCACACACTCTCCTGGGTGGAAAACTGGTTG
>WAAB01015153.1:33490-79907 GCA_013389865.1 Piaya cayana | reverse complement strand
GCCTCAAGCTCCGCCAGGGGAGATTTAGGCTAGAGATTAGGAGGAAGTTTTTTACGGAAAGGGTCATTAGGCATTGGAATATGCCGCCCAGGGAGGTGGTTGATTCGCCTTCCCTGGAGGTGTTTAAGGTATGGGTAGACAAGATGCTGAGGGGCATGGTTTAGTGTTTGATAGGAATGGTTGGACTTGATGATCCAGTGGGTCTTTCCAACTTGGTTATTCTATGATTCTATGATTATATCTTTTCTACAATCTCTTCATGATTACGCCTTCGTGCCTGCCTTTGTGTTTCTAGGATGTTTGGGGCTTTTCTTCTGTGTAATTATGCAGGTAGCTTTTCTTTTTTTATTCTGTATTTCTTTCACTGACTTTGGTCTGTGAGTCTGTCTGTCTCCATGTTCAGATGATCATCACTAACTATTAAAGTGCTTTTCAGCAGCACTAGGAGCTGCTTAATCTTAGAAATAGTCCCGAGTGAAGCTTAGTTAAATCTGTTTTTGTGGTTGATAAGGCAGTTGTCATGACCTAGTTGTCCTTTTCTCCTAGTTGTCTTCTGTGCAGGATCTGCTGTGTCATTTATAAAGACTATTGCACACGGAAATGTTATTTTATCTGAACTTTGAATCATTTAAGCAGAACTGTGAGGAGGACTTTCTTACTGTCAGCTGCCTCAGTAATCATTTCAAAGTTCATGAAGCTTTTCAGGTCACCTTTTCTGGTGTAGTGTCTTTCTATAGTGTCAGAAATCTTATTTTCAAATACTGTTATAGCGTACCTTCAGCTTCCTCATTAACTCCTTTTTTCTGCCATCGTCTGGTTATCTTCATTTTAAAATTAATATATAATTCGTTAGTCCACTGTGTTAGTGATACTGATTTGCCTTTTAACATCTGTGTGGAAGTGTGATGAACGGAGCCGTACGGGATACTTTCAAGAAGAATATTTATTTAACCCATTCCTTTGGATCAGTGCACAAGCTTCTTATGGGTTTTGTGGCTTTTTGCCAAGCTCTTTGATGTGTTATTTTATCTCATAGGAAAAGAATGGATTCCTATATATATTAAACAAGGAAGTTTTTCATGTGGTCCTGGATTCTGTTTACCATCAACTGTAGGTATATAAACAGCATTACAGCCCTCTCAAGCCTTTGTTTTGGCTGTCATTCTACTGATCATCTATATTTTTGTGATGGGTTGATCCTGTCTGGACTCCAGGTGCCAATGAAAACCGCTCTATCACTCTCTCTCCTTGGCTGGATAGGGGAGAGAAAATATAATGGAAGGCTCATGGGTCAAGATAAGAAGAGCGAGAGATCACTTAGTAATTACCATTATGGTCAAACCAGACTTGACTTGGGGAAATATGTTTATTACCAATCAAATCAGAGTAAGATAGTGAGAAATAAACCCAGATCTTAGAACAACCTACCCCTCCCTTTTTCTCAGGCTCAAGTTCACTCCTGATTTTCTATACCTTCTCCCCTTAAGTGGTGCAGAGGGAGAGGTGGGGATGGAGAACGGGGGTTGCAGCCACTTCATCACACCTTGTTTCTGCTGTTGCTTGTTCCTCAGGGGGAGGACTTCTCATGCTCTTCCTCTGCTCCAGGGTGGGGTCCCTCCCATGGGAGACAGTTCTCCATGAACTTCTCCAATGAGAGTCCTCCCTATGGGCTGCATGAACTGTTCCATTGTGGAGCTGGCTGGCATTGGTTCTGTCAGGCTTGGAGGAAACTTATAGCAGCTTCTCAGAGAAGCCAACCCTGTAGTCAGCCCCCCTGCTACCATAACTTTGCCATGCAAACTCAATACAGTTTTGTGCACTTGCCAGTTTGAGTTCATCTTTCTTGACATGAACGAGAGTAATAACATGCAGTTTACATTTCTATTTAGATCCAGTCAGCTCCTTGTGCAGTAAGTCTGAAATTTCCTCTGTGTTGATTCAAACTTCTTACATTAGGTAGTTTCTTTCTCTACAGTTTCTTTTTCTGAGGCTCAGTATTCCATGCCAAGCAGAACTTTGCCAAATGTACCAAACATGCAGTTTCTTTCTTCTTTTAACCAGGTACAATTGAATTTAGGGTAAGCCCTAAAATATTACATTGCAGTATGTGGCAACTGCCAGCTGTACAAACAGCATGCTGATGGGATGCTGAGTGTGTGTCCGAACAAAGACTAAGTGTCATTCTCGGAACCAGAGGCAGGATAAACTGTCCTCGAGCCAGTCCACAAAGCAAATGAGTTGTAATTTGTTCTGTGACTTTGTATGACTTAGTTTGCAACTCCAGATGAAGTTGGAGCTTTAGTAGGATTTGCTTTCAGTCAGTATTCAAGTAAGTAATTTGTTACTTATCAACACAGATGGCATTGCTCTTTGAGGTATGTGGTTTACGAAGACTGGTGAGTCTGTTTTGCATACTTTAACTGAACTCAAAGTACTCCTTCATGGGGTCTGATTTTAGCAAATGTGCCCAAGAGGATGCTTTACATACATTGTCCCTTTGCTTTGGGCTCTGATGACTGAATTTTCTTAGTACTTAAGTTACTTTGTTGTTAAGAAAGAGTGTGCCCTCTTGTGCAGGTGTTGAATGAAATCCCTGTAGACTGAGTGAGTGGAAAATCACATCTTAGTTCTGTGAACTGTTCCTTAAGAAAACAATATAATATCCTTTCTGGTTTAGGCTTTTTTTTTTTAAAAGGATGCTGCAGTATGAGTTATAAAAGCCATATAATTAAAGTTTTTACGCTTGAAGTAATCCAGTTGAGATTCATTTTGGTGTCATTTTCATGGCTGGGTTTATTTTTCAGAGAAATAGTCTTCTTATCATCATTGTTGGCTTAGTTTAACTATCATTGTCTGGGATGAGCATCTGATATTGAGCTGGTTAATGGAAGATTAAATGTGAAGATTAAAATCAGATTGTTCAGTTATGAAATATTAGGCAGCATGGAAGTATGCAGTTCAGATGTTATCTTTCTGTAACCCATTATTTGCTTTTCTTCTCTCTCCTCCAATTTTTACAGGACGACATCTACATGTATGGAGGCAAAATTGAAACGAATAATGGCAACGTTACTGATGAGCTGTGGATTTTCAACATACCCAGTCAAACGTGGAGTGCGAGAACTCCTGCAGTACTTGTACATGGCCAACAATATGCTGTGGAAGGTCATTCAGCACACATAGTGGAGCTGGACAGCAGAGATGTGGTTATGATTATAATTTTTGGATATTCTGCCATATATGGTTATACGAGCATTGTGCAAGAATACTACATCAGTAAGTCACTTTCCAATAATTTGTCATGTGCAATAAAATCTTTTTAATGTGAAGTTAAATTTTTTTAAAAGTGAAGTACACTCCTGTTTTCAGAAAGCAAATTATGTATTTTGCAACATAAATAAAACCTCATCTTGTTTCCTTTGAATTGAATAGCTCAGATTTCTTGTTAAGCAGTTGCATTTCATACGTGTTTGGAGTATAATGGGTTGGGGTATGTGTTATTGTGGGTGTGGGTGTGGGACTCTAAAGGATTTTCAAACCAGATATTCTATGCAGTGGTTATTATTATGATGAAACATATTTTTTTTACCCCAGACTTACTGTTTTCACCGTAGAGTAGATAGAGTGAAAAAGAATGAGTAGATCAAAAGAAGAAAGGACAATCCAGAATACAATGCGTGGTGCCTGCTACAATAATTTAGTCATTTTGAAGGTTCTGTAGTATCTTCATTCTGATCTTTACAAAGCAATAACTTAGTTCATCATTGCATATAAGGTTCTTTCTAAAGTGTATGCATGTTGCTGTTAGAGGAAATAAGTAAAACAGAGCTATTTCTGTAAACAACCTGCTGTGTGTGTCCAGGATTTCCCTGGTGAACTGACAGTCTTTTCTTGGAGGTGGTTTTAAATGCTAGAATTAGATAAACTAAGATTGTTTTTTATTATCATCTTTTACATGGTACATCTAAGATATTACTTCAATAGAATAATCATGAAAGTCTACACATTCTGATACATTTTTTAAAGGAATATTTATTTGCTCACTAGTTCAAATGATGTTCTCTTATTTTCTTGGCTTCCTTATTTTCTGAAGAATTGATCCGAGTCTCTCAGTTATCTAAGCAACCACAGAATGTGTAATACAGAATTTCAAAGTAACAGTTGTTTGCTAGGGCATAATAAATTGTTTACACTTACTTTTATTTGCGTGTATGCATTTGTATATACACAATGTTTAAGCCGAATTATGGGGTACATAAGTCCCTTCAAAACTTAGAGGGTTCTTATGCTTCCTGTCGTTAGCGTTGAAATTTTATAACACTGCTGAACAAGGATAAAAGAGAACGGGACTAAGAGGAAGAGCCACCATGATGTGCTTTATCCATGCTGAACAATTTGGTTGAACTGCATAAAACTATTATAAAACTCTGGTCTTAGAGTTATGTTTCATAACTATCGTTTAAGATTTGTTCACTATTAGAAGCCTGATTTCTATATAAACTCAGTTTCTGAAAGCTGTAGGTTAAAAAAAGATTTGTTTTTCTTCAATTTAAAAATATTTTCTAGTTTTTTGCGTGCTGATTCACACTAATGCCAATTGAAACCTCAAATTATTTGCTTCTTCACACGCTGCTTGCTGAAGCTGGAGTAGTATTACCAATATTATTCTTGCCTGTTATTGTGGTTAGTTTAATTTTGAAGAGGGAAATAAAAAGAATTAGGAGTACACGATTTGCTTGGTAGTGTGAATTTTTTTGTCTGGTGGATTTTATTACTGGCTTTATGGGTGAGTGTGTACAACATGTTCTTATTTTAATTTTTTTAACATTTTTAATGTTAAAGCTATATTTGTGGAGGATTAATAAAATGGAATTTAACCAAGTGTATATAGAACAAGCAAAGAAAAAAAACCCCTCAAACCTTTCATTCCACAGTTTTGAATAGGGGACATGCTTATTTCTCTGGCACTCATGGGTCTCAATTATTGTCAAGTTAAGTCTACTCTCAGAGATGATAATTTTATCACATACCAGTGAGAAAATCAGTTTATTAGAGGAAGTGTGCTTCACTTGCATCAAATATCTAGTAACCTTGCAGCAATATAGGGTATGACTGTGGAAAATCATTGATTTCAGTGACTCCACTGGCATAATGAAAGATCATTGGCACATGCAGTGCTTTGCAGAACATGGTCTGTGTGGTGTAACCGAACCATTTCTGCTGTGATTCTTCAAATTCCGTTGTACCTCATTGCATCTCCTTCCTTTCTCTCCCCACTAAGTTAAATGCATTTTGTGGCAAATTTTCCTGAATTCTGTCTCAGCTGTAGAATTTATCTACATTTTTGCAGCTGTAGGGTTATTTTTAACCATAACATAGCAGATGGCAGTTTGAACTAAGAATGACTCGTTTCTGGGGACTTTCAGTAGCTCAGGACCCAAACTATCAAGACATAGGAAGTGGTAGAAGTGTTGCTGTGAAGCCACCCGAATAGGAAAGAAACCTTGTTATGAAAAGGCTTCTGACATTATGGAAAGAAAGATGAGAGTCCCTTTTTTTCTCTCTTTTTGCTTGCTTTTAAAAACATACATTGCTTTAACACTTCAAATTGCGCTACTTTATTCTTTATCAATGTTGTCAGCCATGGCTTTTAGTTCTAATGAAGGCTATTTTTCAAGCATTTACCTGTTGCTTACTGAATGAAAGAGGCAACTTGCCCTTTGGTTTCATACCAATTGAAACCTCTAGTGATCCAGTCCTGTTAATGAAATTTGATTAACTTGATAGTGAAATTCTGGTGCTGAAGCCTTCTGACCCTGGTTTCCATGGGGTCTGGGTCAAGAAATATCTAAAGAAGTTTTAATTGTTTGTGGATTCCCTAGCTTTTTACGTAGGAGTGTAGTTTTTATTAACAAAACATGTGTATCAAAGGGGAGCATGATCCAAAAACTTCTCTTGACATTTTCAAATTACTGAAGAAAACAATTTCTGTCCAAGTCAAATAAGTTCTGGAAATATCGGATGTGGTTTTCAGGCAGACTTTCACCATGCTAAAGCAGGGGAATTATTTCTATGCCAAAGATATGGTGGTGGTTGCAGGAACAAAAGTGCTTCCTATTGTCCTTTATTGCTGTACCTAGACTTACGACTTTTGAGGAACCAATAAATCCTGCTATGGGAATTATGTGAATGATTTTACTAACTTGAACCATAAAGCTTTTCTGGGTTACTCCCCAAGGAAATTTATTTCCCTTTAGGTTAGCAATACCTCATAAACTTCCGAAGAATCTCAATGTGAGTCTCAAGGTGAATATAATAAAGGTGCTTTGTCTTACCTGAGGTTTATAAAAGCTCCTTATATATTAAGAAACTTTTGAATAAGTCTTCTGTGATTTTATTTTCTCTTTTTAGAAGACGGAGATTTCTTTGGATTAGCAGCATGTCACTGTTTTTAGGCTGATTTTTATTATGACTTCGGAAGTAGTTTATATGTTGTTTTTGATCAAGAACATTTCTTTGACTTAGTGTTAAAAGAAATGACCCTATGATGTAACATGTTTCCTCTTTTTCTGTAAGTTAGCATAAGCTTCATGGTTTTGCCATTGCAATGCAGTGAAGATGACACTCTCTGGTGCTGCTTGGACACCTTGTTCCTTTTCCCTAACCTCTTTTGAAGGTTGTACTGTGGTAGGGACAGATCAGGCCAATACATCCAATTTCCTTTGGATTTTTCTAGTGGATTTATTAGTGTATATATATTTTTTTCTAATATCTTTTAAGAAACAACTTAATCTTAAAATGCTATTTTAATTATACCATTTTGATTGATGAAAGTGTTGCTCAAATTTGAAAATTTTCTTAATTTGCCCATCCTAATGAGTTTCATACAAAGAAATACCTGAAAAACCCAAAGAATAAAGTTTTGTGTCTTGTTTTACTTGCATTCTGTGATGATAGAATGGTGTTATTATATATCTTTGGATGCAGTTAACTCCCTGTGACCAAAAGGAGGGAATTTATCACCTTGGCCATCAAAATGAGTGCTTTTAAAATATAAACACCGTATTTTGTAATTCCTTTAAAACTATATAAGGATTAATCTTAAACAGTCTGGGTTTTGTTCACAGTGTTTTTGGAAAATTGGTTGTAATTCTAGTGATTTGGTTTCTTCTAATTCATAGCCTACCTTCGTCAATGGCCAGTTTATATTCACTTGTTTTCTGGGTGATACATTTTTAGTTTAAGTGGCTTTTCTCCCTTATTGGAGTTCTCTTTGAATTATATTTATAGATAACACACCTCCCTTTTGCAAGACTAAAGCAACCTCAGCTGTTTTGCCCTCTTTCTAGTGGCTGATCTCTACCTTTTCCACAAGGAGTTCATTTCTCTTGAACATGGTTGGATAGAAAATGAGGATAAGGGTGGTGAGGCTCTGGCACAGGTTGCCCAGAGAAGTTGTGGCTACCTCATCCCTGGAGATATTCAGGGCCAGGCTGGATGGGGCTTTAAGCAGCCTTATCCAGTGGGAGGTGTCCCTGCCCATGGCGGGGGGGTTGGAACTGGATGAGCTTTATGGTCCCTTCCAACCCAAAATTGTACTATGATCACTATTTAGATGAGAAAATGGAAATGAAACTTAAACTAACTTTCAGATGAAGACAGGTATATGTTGGTGGCCAATTTAGGTTAAGAATTAGGAAACTGCTCCATTTTGGAAGTCCTTGTCCACAATTTCTGCTCTTCTAATATAGTCTCTTCAAGAGGCTGTAATTGAATTATTTCTTTTCATTTTGCATCTGTAGAATTGGCTGCCTAATCATCGTGGGCTCTTGTGAATAGGCTGGCATGCACAGGAAATACTTACCTTCTGGCTTGGTCATTTTGTGGCTTATGTCATCAGCTGGGAAGAGGGAGGGGAAAAAATGGAAATTTCAGGGCCAGAGGCAACAAGAAGTCACTTAACCTCTCTGTCTTTTTTATTGCTATGGTAAAATAGTTTCCAATTGTGTTTTATTCCTCAACTGTAACAGCTATTGTGACTGGCTTTATTGTGTGTCTCTGCAGTTATTAATGATGTGGTGTAAAATGTGGATTTAAGTGCCAGTTTAATGAGCTGCTATCAAATTATCCTTTTGTGAGTTCTCAGCAACTGACTAGGTATAGATGCAGTTAAATAACTAAGAAACAGTATTTGGAAACTGATTTCAGCTCTGTAACTTTACAGTTTATTAGCAAAGTATCTGTGTCCATGTACTTTGAGCTACCTTATGTTACGTCCTTCTGACAGTGGTTCAGTTTCTACCAGGGTTCTCCAGGCAGTTGCCCCATGCTTGAGTACAGGGGTCCCCAATTCTCATTCAGCACTGAATTCTCATCAGCCATCTCTGACGGGACAGAGTTAAGGTTGAGAGATAATTAATTGTAACTGTTAATTTCCAAAAGGTTCAGGCTTGTTTTTGTGTGTGCTGAACTGTCATGTGGGAGAGTATGAAATACTGACTGGCATCTGTAACAACGATGTTTTTGTGACTTAGTCAAGAATAGCAGGCAACAGCCTAATAATACAGTTGCAGGTATTTTGATACATCGGTATAAAAATATGTCTTAAAATAAATCTTTAATTATTGTTGCACTTAGAATTACAGTGAAAATGATTTTATATACTTAAAACTCCTATTATGGAGTGTTAGTAGTAAGCCTTAAATTTCTGTCTTTTATGTATCTGTTCCAGGGTCTAATTCTTGGCTTGTACCAGAAACAAAAGGTGCAATTGTGCAAGGTGGATATGGCCATACCAGTGTCTATGATGAACTGACAAAATCTGTTTATGTCCATGGTGGATACAAAGCATTACCTGGCAACAAATACGGATTGGTGGATGATCTTTACAGATATGAAGTTAACACTCGGACATGGTAAGTGGGATTTATAAGGTTGGAAATGAAGTTGTTACTGGAAAACAAAACCTAAACAGAGAGTAAGGTAAAGTTCTAATTAAGTCATGTAGGCATCTCCGTATCCTTTGTACATAGCAGAGCAGTATGTTCTCTGCAGAAAATGAAAGAGTTGTGGTGAGGGATTAGACTTGAGCCAGCAGATTAATGGAGATACACGTTGAAGGAATGCCAGGGAGGAAGCTTTGCATATGTTCTCCAAGTTAAGAAGAGGTTCGCCTATCCAGACATAACCACCCTGCAGAAATACTACACATGTGCTGTTTCCACATGGTAGCAATGTACTGCTGATGCACATTCAAGAAGCTATTATATAAATAAGTAAAGAAATCCAAGAACTGTGGAAGCTTATTTTTCACAAGCTATCAGAAATGAGAGAAAATTCCTGGTATTGTATAAGGATTCTTAGTTATTAATGTTCTCTGTGTTTACATTTTTGTCAGTTCCTTGTCCTTCAAGTTTATTTTAACTTACAAACACTATGTACATGTTATTTATAGAATAACCTCTAAAGTTTTTTCTTACCTTAGGGATTATTTGAGATCAAGAACTATTTCTTGGAACGTTGCATTCTCCCAATTTAATATTTGTTCTGAGCACTAATGGCTTAACTTTAGGCACACAAGACTTGCTCTCAGATGTCAGAAATGTGGGTTTGATTTCACTGAGGCTCCTGATTTTCAATGCCACTAACTCATGGCATTTGGAAACATTATTACTTATTAAACATTATTGGAAACAAGATTTTTGTGTCCCTTGTAATGTATTTTTAAATTGCTGGACTTTTAATGCTCCCTTATTATAGTCTGTTCTTGTAACAAAGTGATACTTTTTGAAGGTCTGTTCAAGAATACAGTAATAATTATTGGAATATTTTTACTTATTACTTATTGATGCTGGAAGTCAGTTGTGCTATGGGACTGAAAACTGGCTAAGAGGATGGGGTAATGGCCCTATGTAGTAATAAAATATTGTTTTACGGTACCTGTGACACCTTATAATCACTATTCAAAGCACTCAGTGAGGCAACTGAGCTTAAATGCACCACTGGCTAGGTGGAGTATGAGGAGAGGTGGAGTTATAATGACTTTTTCATACTCATGTGCGTGGCTTTCTTCACACTCTCATTTTCTTGTCCTTAATCTCTCTTTTTTCTCTTGCCCTGACTTACTCTCTGATTCTCTTTCTGATCTGTCTGAGGTTCATATACTTCACTAAGTCGTGGCATACAAAGCTAATTACTTGTTTTATTCAGTGTCATGTGGGGTTTCACTTCTTACTAATTAGGCATAAGCTTTATATTTCTTGGAATATGAGGGGATGATATCTTAATTCCTAGTGTGTACATGATTTCTAGTGCATGGTGGAGAAGTACAATGTGTGTAATAGATTCACAGAATCATAGAATGGTTTGGGTTGGAAGAGACCCTAAAGATCATCTAGTTCCAACTTCCCCTGCCATAGCNTCTCCAGGCTGAAGAACCCCAGCTTCCTCAGCCCGTCCTTATACGGGAGGTGCTCCAGCAGCCTGCAATGCTGTTAATTACCTGCATGCTGCTAAGTTAGGTGGCAACATGGTGCTGGCTTGGATAATGACCTGGAACAGTGGAAGCACCTGCTGGTTTCTGGGTATTTCTGTTGCCATTATAGTATCCTGCTATGTCCAATATTTGGCATCCATATGGTTGACACGGATGAAACTCAGCACACAATAGGCAAACGTGTCGCCTTCCCTGGAGGTGTTTAAGTTACGGGTGGACGGGGTCCTGAGGGACATGGTTTAGTGTTTTGTGGGAGAGGTTGGACTCGATGATCCAGTGGGTCTCTTCCAACCCGGTGATTCTGTGATTCTGTTAGGGGACCTCCCCCCACCTTCAGTGTGGGGACTAGGGCTGGGGCAGTGCAGGGAGTGACAAGTAGAAAAGCCAGTAGTCTGAGGAAAAGCTGGGGAGGCTGCTATTATATCTACTGGGGAAAAGAGAGAGTACTTAGTTTCTCCTGAAACAGTGCATGGGTCTTTAGATCTTTAGTAAGCAAGGCATCTATCTGTAGACAGCTGCAAGACAGAACCTAGTGTAGAGTAGTTAGTGTAAATTAAGAGGTAGGACCTGTAGAAAACAGGTATAGCAAAAGACAACGAAATCTATAGTCTGAATGGATAAGGGCAACATGTGCTTAGTATATTATCATTTTTCAACTCACAGCAGCAGTATTCCTTTGTTACTACTTGAAAAAGCTATTAAAAATAACGTGGTGTTCTATTTCCTGGTAATTTCTAATTTTATTTGTTGGTAACTGATGAGTTGAAACAAACTCATGTTTTTTTGGCTAGGTACTCCAGGTTTTCTGTGTCAAGCTAGTTAGAAAAACACACCTACATGGTGCTCTATATTTAAAGTATTTTAATCAGAAGTATGCAACAAAAATGCTCGTCGCTTCACAGAACAAGAAGTAAGGTTAAAATCTAAAGCACATTGGTGGGTGTGCTGGTGGCTTGAAGGATATCTTATGGTTTTCTTGAAGCAATTAAAAATAGTCTCATTAGCTTTCATTTAGTCTTAGGTATTTCCATTAATGTTTCTGTCTAGTTGTTGTAAGGGGGAAACTACTTAAATGACAGTATGAGGACTTAGATTTAATGCTTTCCTCTCAGCTTATTTTAACACAAGATCTTGTCACTAAAAAAAATATCCTGAGTTTAGTAATTAAGTCACATTTTTATGCTGAAACAATAAGACATACTGTAATCCCTCTCTCCCAAAACCCTATGATCATGTAGAAGTATTGAACAAATGTTATCGGTGTGGTTATAAAGAGACAGCGTTATTCAGTTGGAAGGAAAAATTGTCAAGTCAGTATATCCAGAACAGGAAACAAATGACAAAACAATTAAGTTGTAGGTGTGAGCAGCGTGCAGTAACTCAAGTGAAAAGTGAGACTCTAAACCTAAGAGCAGTGAGATTACAAAAACAAATATTATTTGGGGCATGTAAATATTCTGTATTGACAACCTAATCAATTCTTCACAAACATTTACAGCTGGTCTGCTTAACCAGTTCAAGCTGGCAAAACTCCCAAATGGTTCCTCTCTCCCTTAGTAAGATTTATTTGCAGTGATTGAGTCAAATTTGTGTTTGGTTCTCTCTACTGGCCTCACACCTGCCACGCTCAAACTGCGGTATTGAGAGCTCTTGGCTACTGTTTGGCTTGTTTTATTGCTTTGGCACAGACCAGACCACACACACAGGCTGAAGTGAATGAAGAGAGATCAAAGACTCAGTGTGCATGGACTCTTCTTTTTCTTTCTTTTTTTTTTTGAGTACTGAAAGTCTGTGTGTTTGAGTCTGCCAGCTTGAATCTATTTATGAAACAGTGCAAGTGTTTTTCATTGTAACTAGAATGACTTCTACCATTTCTTTTCCAGGTCTGAGTGATCAATTAATTAAAATGTTTCTCCTTCTCAAATACTTAGGAAGTTCTAAAGGTTCTTTTTTCACTTGAAAGAATTCTTTACTGCATCTTTTCAGCAAAAACTCAACATGACTGAGAATATATAAGAAGAGGAATTAATAATTTGAATGGGTTTTCAGTCAGTTTTGAGTAAGATATACCATATGATTATTGACTTCTGAAGAATGCAAACAGGATAGAATTTACTTCTGATACATTGTTTGACAAACTGGACATCTAATTGGAAAAACTCCACGTGACTTTTAAGTGAATGTTAAATATATTTGTTTCATCATGAGACAATTCATAACCTTAAAACCAATCAGAATACATTTCATATTTACTAAGTAGTAGCTTTACTACTCAGTGTTTTCCTTGTAATTTATATTATTATAACCTATAAATATCCTCGATGTGTGTATATAGTTTTTCAGATGTTAGTATGTATTAATTTATTCTTATGTTTTGCAGGACTATTTTGAAAGACAGTGGTTTTGCAAGGTATCTTCATTCAGCTGTCCTAATCAATGGAGCTATGCTCATTTTTGGTGGCAACACTCATAATGATACTTCCCTGAGTAACGGTGCAAAGTGCTTTTCTGCTGACTTTCTTGCATATGATATAGGTAGGTATTGTACTGTATTTTTCTCAGTTAAGTTTTAAATATCACTGTGTTGCTTTGGCCTTGGCCTGTGCTGTCCTAATGAAAAGAAGAAGAGAGACATCAATATCGTTCTCAAGGCCCTGGATATTTTTGTAGAATTTTGGTGAAACACATGTGAGAAACACTCTCATGTGGCTCTGTGTGAAGAAGGCTTCCTGAAGCATGAGGAGCCTATAGGAGGTGATGAAAGGAATGAGGTCTATGTAATTGCACAAGAGAGTGACTGAGAGCAGAAAAGATTGTTGTTAATGAATATATGATAAGAATACACTTTGGAGGAAAACTGTTAAAGGTGAAAGTCTTGGGACAAGACTAGATGGATGTAAGCATTCCGTCTGTAGAATGGTTCCAACCTTTAGAGCTGTGTGATGATGGAAAAGCCTCCTTATAGGATCGTGGTGGCTGTAAATCTAAAGGAATTTAATGAGTCCATAATCTGTTTCCTGCCTTGTTTATTGCCACTGTTGGTCTTCCCATAAATAGTTTTTCCTTTCCCTAATGTTCCTGTCCATATTTTATGCATAGGCTGCAAATATAAACACAGGGGTCAGATTTGGACTAAAAGGCACAGATGCTTGTCCTGGGATTTAAAAATTGGGAAATGTTTCAGAGCAGTCTGGGAAATGGACTCATGGATGATCCTGTTGAGAATAGCTTGTGGATAGTGCCTGGATTTATTTTTGGCAAACGTTTATCATCTGAATACAATGGTAGAAGAGGGTGAGACATTATCCTTTTTATGGGAACAGCTGATGGCTCTTCATGGCTTTGTGTATCAATACTAACTATTCTGTGTTTGCTTTCATAAGGAAATAACCAATAAAGTAAGTACATGGAACATATATGTGGTATTTCCTGCCTGTATCACCCAGTGTGCAAATAAAAGCCTTTTCAGACCAGTTGAATTTTTGGACTGTATCCCTGCATTACATGATCTGTTGCTTCTTGCAGGCATCTCACGGTGTGAGCTACTGATTTTGTTCTCATTTCTGTTTACATCTGGTGTTGATTTTTAATGGTATGGAGCACTCTTCTCATTTTGGATGATAATAATTACTCATTGGTCCACGTTTATTTGTAGAATGTGCACTTGAGAATCAGTAGTATGAGTCCCAGGATCTGAATAAGTGTAACTTTCTGTCACACACCAGAAGTTTTTTATCTCGTGGTATTTGCTCTGGGTTTGGTGGCTTTTTTTGGTTTTTTTTTTTGAATGATCTTTTTTCCTTTTTATAGTTTATAATATTTAATATTTTCCTGCAATTCATGTTCTCCATGTGCTATCTAACTGATGAAAAAAAGAAGCAGATCTAGTAACTACTCCTTTTAAATAAATAAAGTCTATGAGGATTGATTTGATACGAACTTGATATTCTATATTATTCATTTTCTCAAGTTGAAAATACGATCTCACATTAGACATATGTTTTTTCAGAAAATGCTAAATACTTATTTTACTAAGAATCAGATAATTATGGAATGGGTGTAGTCTACAACTTTATTTACCTTGAATCCTGAGTTTTTGAACAGCACTTGGAAGACAAAATAAAATATATGATGCTATCGGTATCATGTTTCCCAGCTACCTTGCAAGTGACGGAGTTTTATGCTCTGTCTTGGAAAAAACGTGTGCTGTCTGGAAGCGAGCCGAATCCGAGAGATAGAGCCTGTACAATTTATGTTCAGGTTGGGCTACAGAGTATTTTTGATTATATCTCTTATTGTATATGACATAGTCTTATGGATGGTTTGCTTCAGCTTTTTATTATCCATGAAAACGCTTCCTGTTTTTCATATTAATGTGAAATAACTATTTGGGAAGATTAATCTCAGTTAAGTTTAGCTGTCTAAATGGTTGCTTTCTCACACAGTCTGGTAATTCAGACTCATCCTCTAGTCAAGGTGGGGAGATGAGTATCTCCAGAAAGCAATTAATTTTACCAGGCTTAGGAGGGACTTGCTTCTATTTATTTATTTATTTATTTTTGTTCTTTTCTGGAATCAGGCATTGCTCTCTAGGTACTGAACTTAGTCTACATGCATAAGTTTTAGGCAGTGAGATGTAAGTGTCAAGCCAAGAGCTCAATTCAGTCATTTAAAATGCTTATTGCGTTTTAAGTACTTACTGAATATGTTTGTTAAAGCTGAAAACTCAGATCTAGAGATGTTTATTTTTTATTAAAATACCTTAATTTTCATGCTTTAATATTGTTTGGTGTATTTACTCACATAGCAGTAAACATATGATTAGGAAGGTGCTGCATAAAATGAGATTTAGAATCCTGGCCTTTGGTATCCTTTTGTCCTCTGATATTTTACCACTAGACTTGCCACCAAGTTGTTCTAAAAGCTGCTTAAAGATCTATGAACGTTAATGCTCATAGAGATGAGATATTTTTCCAGCTGTTCTGTTACTATTTACATTATGCTGAAAGAACCACCTTGGCAATGGGGACAGGGTTGCCACTGGGCTCAGCTTTGGATGTTGTGACTGACATGTGGTTTTCTAACTGATGTTTGTTATGGGATTTCTTTATCTGCTATTCACTGGGATGTCATAGTTACCTGCTCAGCAANGGTGGGAATGGTTGGACTTGATGATCCAATGGGTGTCTTCCAACCCAGTGATTCTGTGATTCTGTAATGAGATGCTGAATGGCCTCAACTGGTGAGATCCTACTGGTTACAGTTGTAGAATCATAGAATGGTTTGTGTTGGAAGGGACCTTAAAGATCATGTAATTCCACCTCCCACTGGATCAAGCTGCTTGAAGCCCCATCCAGCCTGGCCTTGAACAGCTCCAGGGATGGGGCAGCCACGACTTCCCTGGGCAACCTGTTCCAGTGCCTCACCACCCTCACTGTGAAGAATTTCCTCCTTATATCTAGGATAAATCTTTCCCTCTCCAATTTATAGCCATAGTAACTGTCAGTATTTAAATTAAGATGGTTGCTCAATTCTTCCATTATACCATTTTCAAAGATACTTAATAACCTTTAACACCAACTGAGATGTGTGTGTCTGAATGTGTGAGGAATGGCTGCTGCACACGGGTAATCGGTGAATGGGGATTTATCTTTCAAATTAGAATATTATCTTGTTCTTAAGTCTTTGCTGTGTAATTGAGAAACTATATGGTAGGAGTTGTAGCCTGAGTTCTCTCAGTTCCTACTTTGCAATACATATAGATTTCAAACCTTTGGGAGACAGAGTAGGAACAAAGTAGATAATCACCGCTGACTTTAAATTTTACAAGGTGGTTAGACCCCATGGAGATCAGTTGAAATGAATGTGCAATAGAACTGGAGAGGAATTGTGACAAGTATCATTATTGATGTTTTACTAATGTTTTCTTCTTGGCATTAAGTCTGTCATTAGTTCAGTCTCCTTTATTTTTCTTCAGGGACACAATCACCCAAGTTACTGTTGGCCTTGAGTTCACCACTATATTTTCTGCCTATGTAGTGGCAGAGTGGTTTAACCAGGCTAGCATGCTGGGCAGTTTTTTTCTGAGTACTTGATTAATATAATTCTCTCCATTGTATAAGGAAAAAAATGCACTTCAGAGAGGAAACCACGGTGATTTGTCTGCTGTACAAAGTTCTAGTCTAATTCTGGCTCCAAACAAAGTATATTTGTTTTCCACAATTAGCTTACTGTGTGCACATCTCAACAACTGGGCTGCATTCTGTGAAAGGACAGAACGGTGAAATATATAACATTTCATGCAAAGTAGTTCTTAATTTTTTAAGCACTTAAAGCAAAACTACTTCATGAAGGTGTCTCATTGTTTGACCATGACTAAGGATTATTTTGTGCAAGTTAGGAAAAATCTGAGGATGTGCTTTTGCACACACTTACATGAAATTGAGAAAAAATAGCATACTTGGGTCAGCTCTCAAATGGGCTGCAGCATAACCTAAATGAGCTAAGAACTATTATGGATTTTTCTTGCTGCTATTTCTTCTGGTATTACAATAATCATGGAAAATCCTCCCAGAGAAAATAGAAATCTGTGATATTTTCCAGAAAAATACCAGAACTTACGCTGTGAATTTTTAGTTATACTCCATCGCCTGGGCTCTACCATCAGCCACTGTTTTGGAACAAGATTAGAGCCAGTAACCAGATTTGGTGCAAGAATCCTACGTCACCATTCTGTTCTGTAGGTTTCGGAAAACCAGAGGAGTGCAGTGTTACAGCTTTGTTACAGTGCTGATTAACACATTGTATAAATGAAGCTTACATGACACTAGTGTTATTGGAAAGCTTCTCTCTCTCTAAATGTGCAGATCAGTTTTCAGGTTCAACATTTGCAGATAAAAATAGATTAATTGGGCATTGGAAGCAGGGTTTATAACAAAAATCTGAAATACTGATACTAGTATTTATTTTTTTCTTTACAAGAAAATATCTTGTAAGAGTGAAGATATTGATTTTAGTTCCCGGCCAGATGGTAGTGTTAGTAAATATATTTCTGCATACCAGTTACAGTTACTGTAGTTTCAGTGTATGAAGAATTCAGTTGCTGTCCTTTTGTTTCACATAAGCCAGTTGCCAAGGTATCTGGATGTCCCAGAAATGTGTACAGAAATGATGATGAGGAACTTCTATAAGAGAAGCCAAAACCTGAAATAATTGGAATGTGGCAGCTACTTACATTCTTTTTCCTAGTGACACTTGTATTTCAGCATTGTCTGAATTTAAGAGAGATATGCTATTACCTAAAAATTAAAAATAACAGTAGACAGTGCAGTGTTTCTTTTTACTCTTGTTACTATCTGGATTTCAATTTATTTTTATGGATTAAATAATATGCACTTCATTTGTTTATGAAAGACAATGTTGCATGCAAGATACTAAGTTTCTTCTAACAGAGCTTACACTTTTTCCTCTTTGGAAAAAAATAAATTCAAAGTTATCTCATGAGGTTAACTTTAGTTTCATTTGTAATCAAGGAGATTGTATTTAGTGTTAAAATGAATTGTGTATCCATGAATTGCTTGTAAAATAAGTTATTTCAACTCTTGTCTTTTTCATCAACAAAATGAGTGAATTTAAATTTATTTAGAGTTGTGGGGTTTGGGTTTGGTTTTTTTTTTTACCCAGTACAACCCCATCTATTTTACAATTCTCCCTCCTTTTGGTGTGTTGCAAATGCATTATCAATGTGCTATCACAAAGAAAATTAAAGCAGAAGCTGTGATATATTGTTTTATGCATTTCTGAGCACTTAAGTCATAAATGTACTTCTGGTGCAGTCCGTAGTAGCAATTACCTCTGTATTGCTGTACTATTAGAGAGGCAAAACCACAATATGATAACACACTAATTGCTTCTTTTAATGGTAAAGCTCAAGGTGGCTGTTATTTTAATACTGCTTGGGGAGCCCTGTTATATATATAGACTGTGCTGTAGATATTAGATCTATGGTTTAAATTCAATTCATGCAGTTTCAAATGTGTTTTTCCTTTATGCTCTCCTGAGAGCAGGGAGATTTTTGTTATTCTGAATAAAGAAAAATATTTATACAGTGTGGAATGAATTTGAAAAGAAATTTTTCATTTGTACCTAACTTTAGTGCTTTAGTTGTTTGTGGTGTTTGGTTGTCCAGAGTCACACACACAAAAAAAGAGATCCAGACAGAAATATAATATGTGTCTGTACTTTGTGAACAAACATTTCTGCTTTTACCAGAGTAAAACTAAGTAAGTAGTTGTTGGTATTACATAAAGAAAGCATCCAAGCTGACATTAGATTGTTCATTGTACGCAGGGCTGCCCTGCAGGTGTCACAGTCTGAGCAGAATCAATAGACTAACATTTCAAATCTATTTAAATATTTAAAATTGAGAAATGATTTGATAATGTAGACACGAAGTATGTAGTTTCTTATAACTTTTCTTAAAGCATAGCTCCAAATGTGGTAAGAGGTTGTCACCCAGCCTGCCTGCCAGTGCAGAAATACGAATGTGATCCTGGCAGTAGAGTATGCAATACTCATCATCCCATTTTATAGAGACTATGTTAACAGCTTTTACTTCCTATTTCTAACAATATATATTTTTGTAATCTGTTCAGCAGAGCAGCTTTAACTTGGAATAGTGAAAAGTTACCTAGCTTGAACAGTTAGGGCACTTTCCTCAGTGATGAGACTAGGTTTAAATCCCATTGGGTAGGAAATGAACCTGTTTCTTCTGTGTCTTGGATCATTACTCTAACTCCTATTAAACTATATGAAATAAGTCTTTTCTCTTTTATTGAATTTTGCAAGTATGAATGCTTTCCAGTCCTTAAAGAAAGCAATGAGAGTATTGCTTTGAGAGAGTTCCACCTGCAAGTTCTGAGTGGGCACGGTGCTTCTGTTCAGACTTGAGTGCAGTAGTGGGCATTGCAGGATGGGGGAGGAAAATGAAGATGAAGTGTAAATAACCTTTTCTGCTCAGTGTCTACAGTTTTTCATCTGAGTTTCTGTAGTTTGTTCTGCAAAGGGAGTGTCTGTGTTCCATGATGTTGTCTTAGATTCTTCACAATTTTATAGATTTGGGAGTGGGTTGTCAAAGTCATTCCCATAGCCTTTTTGGTTATTGAAAAATCATTGAGATTTCCATAATGCTTTTAATAAATTAGCTGAAGAAAGAGTACAGTAATTACCTTTAAAATAACTTGTAGATGTGTGATTTCCTTAGATTTTCATAAATAAAATTTGAATTGGAGGTAGTTGGATGCTAAACTTGTGTAATTTTTCAAATGGATTTATTAATTCACTTATATTAATTATAATTATTAATTAATTATAATATTATAATAATAATTTATGTTAATTTAATGGAGCTGTGTTAACTTCTGTCTGCCCCAGTTCTGCACTAATTTTTAAAAATTCATTGTTCAAAATCAGATGTGAATGCTAAGTGCAAACTTACACTGCCCTCCAGTCCTAAAGAGATTTTAATGGTATGTTTAACTGTACATCTGAAAAACAAAAGCCACTCATAAGGAACCTTGCAGGATGCACAGGACAGAGCCAGAATGCTGTGTTTCCCCTGTTTTTCCTGCAGCAGCGTTTTGGTAGATGTAATTTTAGTTAAATATTTTAAAGCAAAATATATATTAGGGTATTTTACTGATGTGACTGCGTTGGTTAGAAATGTGGCCATTTTCCTATTTTTCATGGATGCATTCATGGGATACATTTTAGTGATGCATGAATATATTATACTGACTCGATGATCCAGTGGGTCTCTTCCAACCTGGTTATTCTATGATTCTATGATGCAGCACGTTCCTCTTACACTGCTGTATGTGCTATTGTTGTACCTTGCTGTTGACCTAACTGATTGCATTTTTTTAGTGATCTGAGTGATGAGCCTTAGTTGTGCTGCAGGGAGTTCTTGGGACTCCTTTTCTGTGTCTTACGACCCTTGAAACAGCCTGGATTCCCATTTCAGTTCAGGTTCTATGACATAGTCCTTATGGTTGCAACATTGAGATCTTTTCTATAAAATACCTTTGTCGTCCTCTCTGATTCAGAATGCAGCATTACCAGGAGCATATAGATGAGAAGGATATAGGTAACTGAACAAACCACAGGGTGTTGAAGCCTGTCCTCTTGGAGTGTGGACCCTGGAGAGCACGACCCTGTGCAAAGTTCATTTGGGGTTTTTCTCTGCCAGCATCAGCTGGATCACCTCAAATCTGGTGCGTTTCAGTGACGTGTTTCATGGCAGGAATAATTTGTATGGCTACTGAATTTACTCTCAGAGCCACTTCTGTGTCATCTGGTAACCAATTAATCTTCACTGTGAATATTTTTCATGTGACAATATGGTGTGGTACAACTTGTTCTTGAAGTTAAAGCCTTTCTAGTTGAGAGTATGGCCACTGTACTTCTCCTTGCACTTTCCAGTGAATAAGAATTCTACTAGTCAGTTTGGGATTAATAAAATCACAGAATTCTACAATAGTTTGGGTTGGAAGGGACCTTAAAAATCATCCAGTTAAAGTCCCTCTGGATGGCATCCCTTCCCTTCAGTGCATCAACTGCTTTCCTGGGCAACCTGGGCCAGTGTCACTCCTTTGTCTGCTGAGTAACTGTTTTCTATTAAAACCATTATAGACTTGCGCATGCAATATGTTACGCCTGGGTATGTACAAAGTAAATGGTAAATACAACCAATATCTATACCTTATCTTCCACATACTATCGGTATATTACCTTAAGAGTTGCATGACATGATAAGGATGTATTTTATTCTGTACTCCACAGAGCTTACTAGACTTGATACAACAAATAAACCACATAGAATGCTGTAATAGAGATAAACAATGTTGGAAATCATACCGTGTTTGCTGTTTGTAATTTCTTTCTTGGAATTGTAAGCTAAGTCTGGAAATTTGGATACTTTGAAATGTTCAAAGGCAGTTTGAAGACGATGGGCAGGGATGAATACTATCTGATTCTTTACCAAAACCCACCAAGAAATCAGTTGCTTAATGATTTGTGTTTTGTATTAATCAATCTGGACAGAGAAAGTCAGATCAGTAATTTAAAGCTGAGCGCAAGTAATATTCTTGTACAGTGCTCCTCCATTCAGTGTTCAGCAGTCATTGAGAAGGCTAGGAGGAGATAAGAGGGAAGACTGTTTGTAATGTGCTTCCCCTCCCCCTTTTGTACTTGTACTCTATTGAAAAGACCTGCCAGTTTGACAAATGCCATCAGCAAGAAAGGAGTTATTATATCTCCAGCCCTCAATGTTTTCTTATCTCAAAAGCAGCCTTTATTATGGTTTTATGGTTTTCCTTCAGCATTAACTCGCACTTTGTCTTAAATGAATTTCTAAGTACAGGAAACAGTATATATTTGTGTATCCATTTGTAAAAATACAAAAAGTACTGTTCAAGACTTTTCAAGATGAGATGAAAAGTTAGTGTGGGTTTTTAAGTGGCCTTGAACACCTCCAGGGTTTCCTGTACCATCAAAAGCAGGTGAGTGTAAACATGCTGTTTCTGTTAACATGGAATGACTTACAGCAGCAAGAACTTGATTTTAAAACAGCAAGATTTTGCTAGTCGGTTGTTAGCATTAGGATGTTTGCTTTTTTTTTTTAACCTTAAAAAGTGGAAATGTTTTCTTGAAATAGAAACTGAATTAATGATTATTAATTGTTTATAATGCATCTTAGTCTGAATGTTTTACATAATTCAACCACTGTGGAGGTATCAAATGCCAGTGTTATGCTAGGATCTGGGAAATACACAAGTTTCAGGTGAAGCTTGGAGTACTATTAAATATAAAATTTGTGAGACGTAATTAATTGGTGCCCCAGTACTGAGATTTCTTGTGTTGATCTCTTCCCCTGTCATGTATGTAGTATTTTACTTTCACTTTCTATTTAAATGTAAAAAAGAGAACACTTGTGGAAAATCCCAATGTTTATATTTTATATGAATAATTTATATTAATAATACTGTAATTCTATCATATTGTAATGTTCACAATGATAGTGACAGAAGGTCGAAGTTGAGAAAGGCAAGATTTTGTGGATGCAGTTGTCCTATAGACAGTGGATTAAACTTACTATACTATTATTTTTCTGCAAACAACTAAATTCATTCAGAGTTGACCATCTGATATTGAAATTATTGCAGTTCAGACCATCTGCATTACTCATAATGTGCTTTTAGTTTGTTTCCTGTTTATAAGAAGATGTAATTGATTTATCTCTCACCGCCCTGCCTCATTGTGACTCTTTATGGCTCAGGCTGTGAATCCATGGGAGCTGAAGTCAATCTAGCAGCGTGTTACTGCAGTTTTGCCTATAGCTATGCTGTCCTGCCCCATCGCATATGCTGACCCCATCCTTGTGTGACCTTATACTGAGCTATTTCAGCACAGTTTGCTAACTGGACACAAACTGAACAAAGCACTGCTGTGACTAATTTTCTGTGTTAGAAGTCCAAGAACAGCAGCACTGGCAGAGGTGAATGAGAACAGGACCGGCATAGCCACCAGTTAGCGTGACTTAGGCTCTTGGTGGCACCAGTCTGGAGGGCCTTGTCCTTCTTGGATTTCTAAATATCCATGTATGTTCATTTAAGCTGGAGAGGGAGGAAGAATGTTTATAGTTTTGTTTATTGTTTTTTAACCTTAGTCTGACTTCATTGAAGTATGTGTTTTGGTGATGATATTCCTTTATTTTTAATGATATCTATTTGCATAAATTATTGCAAATTTCAAAATTAAGTGATTTAGATGTGGCTGTTATTGGAATCTTACAGGAAAATTAATTCAGTGATATTGCGTAGAAATCAACCTTCTTACAGGTTTGTTCCCCCCAAGTCTTGCTGTGTGCCAGTGACCTCTTCTGACTGTTGATCTCTGTAGGACATTGTGGTTTTGTGGTGGTCCTAACTCGGGCTGTGTGGCTTCTGCAGGCATGAACTCTGTCTACTGCTCTATGTTTTGGAGAGTAGCCTGAGCAGACAGGTCTTTTTCTGTGTCTTAGTGACCAAATTGATAGTTCTTCCACTGGTTTGAAAGAAGAGTCATCTTGTTATTCTGGTCTCAAATGACATTAAGGCAAAAGACAAGTAAGTTTTCATTGAGAGTATCTGAAAGGACAATATAATTATCAAAAACCTAAATATATATGTATGTGTATACACACACACACACACACACACACATATAAAAAAATATAAACAAAGCCACATTTTGACTTGGGTTAAATTGGAGAAGTCTCTTGCCCTTTAACGCCTTTCCAACTTTGTATTTAATTCTTATCTTTGTGTGTATAACAGATATTTTTCTTTTTATAATGAGAAAAGTGTAGCCCTCTGATATGAAAGATTTCCTGAAAGTTTGCCCTGACTGTCTCCAAAACCTGTTATGATGATGAATTCTAGAAATGGTTTGCCTGCTCTGTAGAAAAATACTTTCTTTGCTCGGCTTTAAAGGGATTTCCTTGAAGTTTTGATATCTAGGTGCTCCCTATTTATATTACTGTGGGATTTAAATACTTGAAGTCAGTCAAGTTCAAGTGGGAAATAATGCAGAAAGGGCTGATTGTTCTGAAGAGCTAAAATCCCTGTCAGGCCAGAAAAATAAACAGCACCAAAGCCGTACTTTAAAATGCTCCTACAATGATGCTAGGAGAATTATGCTTGAATAATTAATTCAAAGTGAAGATACTGACACAACATTAATCTCAAATAGTTGGTGAAAAGGAAGTAATTAGTGACATACTTAAATCAAGATACCAACTGTAAGGAAATAACAAGATGGGTTGCACAGCTGGACGAGTGGCAGTTTATCTTCCAGCACTTGTGAAGGGAAATAAGTTTACGGTTGCAGATGCTGAATGAAATACATGTGAGTTGAAATCCTTTGGCTAATTAGCAGGTGTTTAGTGTTAGGGCAGTTTTACAAATCACTTGATGACAATGATGATAGCGGAGATGGTTGTGAGTGTTGAAATGGGCTGTGAAGGCAGAGAGCTGTATAATAAAGGGATACTGCTGTGAGTCGTCTCTAATAGAGAAGTGTTGCTGACCAGGTTCTCAGAGCACCTACTCAAAAAATCATCTAAAAAGAGGTCTTGTTGATTTGCTCTGGAGCAATGGAAATATAGCTTCTTAGAACTAGTGACTGCATTGCGCTCATATTGCAATTTCTAAAAGTTTAGAAGAATCTTTATGCAAATTAATCCTTTCCCCAGAAAATCTATTAGTGATACATATAAAACAGAGATCTACCTGAAAATGCAAAACCTACTGAAAAAGAAATGAAAAGAAGGACCAAAAATTACAAAATGGCATTAATGGAGTATGTTTTAGAGACTGATAGTGTATATATCACTGCTCTGTAAGATACCTTTATAAATGCATATCACTGCAAATAAAGACTCTAGAAGGACTAAATGAAGTCCAAATAAATAGCATATTTAAACAGCAGAATAAAGCAGTAGTAGTAGGAAAAAGCAGCTTAGCTTTCACATGGTGACAGCAGAAGAAAGTCTGTCAAATCCACTGATTTTGAAGAATGATTAAAAAAATGCTAGAAACTAATATTAAAAATTGTGTCAAGCATGTCAGTCCAATTTTGGTTCAGAGTTCTTGAGACCAGTAGGTGATGAAAACACGTTAGGAAGATTTGAAGATCATGAGGTTGTTTTCACAGCTGAGACAGTAGGGGTTATCTCGACTGATTGCTCTGGGTAAGGACGGTAAATAGGCAATAAAGTTGATGCTTAATATACAAAAGAATGTCTAATAAAATCCATTTTGTATATATTTTGCTGGAAGCTTTTAGAATTATATTATTTACCTTTTCAAATACTTTTGTTTTTCATAGAATCATAGAATTCTAGAATGGTTTGGGTTGGAAGGGACCTTAAAGGCCATCCAGTTCCAACCCCCCTGTCATGGGCAGGGACACCTCCCACTCAATCAGGCTGTTCAAAGCCCCAACCAACCTGGCCTTGAACATCTTGAGGGATGGGGCAGCCACCACTTGTCTGGGCAACCTGTGCTAGTGCCTCATCACTCTCATAGGAAAAAATTTCTTGCTGGTATCTGATCTAATATTTAATCTTTTTTCTTTCAGCTTGTGATGAATGGAAGATTCTACCAAAACCTAATCTGCATCGAGATGTCAACAGATTTGGTCACACTGCTGTTGTAAGTAATGGGTAAGTGAAGTGTATTTTGAATTGTCCTGACTTTTTCTGTACGAAAAAACTGTGGCAGAAATGGTACACTTTTTATGTACAAAAAAGTGTAATATGAGATATTCTTTAAAGTTTTCCACTGTTGGGAACTGTATGATTAATTCTGTTTTAGGAGTATATAATACAACAGATATACAGGTTCTTTTCTTGTTATCTGCTTTTAATTTTAAATGAGAAGGGTAAGGTCCCATGGATGGTCTTCTGGTTCTGATGTCAGCAGCTACTGCACCGGAAGTGTTACCAAAAAGAAATTACACAATCATAGAATGATTTGGGTCAGAAGGGACCTTAAAGATCATCCAATTCCAATTTCTGACTGTCTTTGAAATCTTCTTGAAGAAAAATGTTCTTATTTCCTGCAGGTCATTATTTCACACACTGTTCTCATTATCTGACTCAAAAAATGAGTAGTTTCCTCCATAGCTCTTCTTTCCAGACATTTGGTAGATGTCACTCACTAATACATACAATACACCACACTTTGAGCAATTTTTTGCTAGTCTAAACTTCCATGGAGAAATACATTGAAAAACTTATCGATCTCTGTAACGGGACCACTGACAGAATCTTTATTGGACAAGGATGAAGAATGTTTTTTGTGATATTATGTGTGTATTTTTTTTTATTGTGTATCATGACAGATAAGAAATCAAGGAACTGTATCTATGGCTACGATAACGGTTATATTTACTTTCTTTTTCCTAATAGGTCCATGTATATATTTGGGGGGTTTTCAAGTGTTCTTTTGAATGACATCCTTGTGTACAAGCCTCCCAACTGTGAAGCGTTCAGAGATGAAGAACTGTGTAAAAATGCTCGTCCAGGGATAAGGTGTCTGTGGAACAAGAAGCATTGTGAATCCTGGGAATCTGGACACGTTAATAACATCCTTAGAGCGAAATGTCCGAAGAAAACAGGTAAATAAGTTCTAGTCTTAGAGTGTCAAATTTGCAATATGCTGTAAGAAATGGAGAATCCCTAAAATGACCCCTAAAAGATAACCAGGTTAAGACCATGCCTCTCTGAGAAAAGCCAAAGCAAGAGACTTCGGGATTGATTTTTGAAATCATTCAATTTTTGATTTTTTCTTTTTAATTTTATACAGGGAATTAGGTGCAAAAGAGCACAAATTTTAGGAGCAAAGAGGTACGAAGCATAAGGTTACCATTCCAAAGTATTTTGACTTGTCACAAATAAAATGCTTGTGAAAGTGTTGTTCTTTTACTCCACATGAACAGAGGATGTGCCCTTGCTATATAGACCTGCTATTTATTCTGTGCCTCTTCCCTTGTACCACAGTATAAAGTTGCCAATGAACCTTTGGCTTCATGCTACATGAGCAAATGACCATGTAATTAAACTGCCAGGTTACACAATGTTTGTTAAACCAGTTAGCACCATTGCTATTTTTCTGTTAGCTTTTGTTTCTGAATGAGATATTAAGTGGGAAACTCAGAAAAAGATGCATTATAGAGCAAAAAGGTTATCTAGATACAGCTTTCTGAGGAACTGCTTTCATAAAGTTCCTTAACATTTAGAGATCTAAAGCCTATAAAGCTTCAACTCTTTATAAGAAAAAAAATCTTGAGACACTAAATTTAAAAGTAATGCAGATGGAAGTGCATCGTATAAAAAGCTGATTATATCAACAGGTGTTTAAACAAAACAAAGCACACACAGACTGATGGAAAATAGAAAAGCTAGAGCAGTTTCCAAAATAAAACTGATGCAAAGGGAATAAGCTACAACTAAACTTGCAAAAGATATGTAGAATTCCGCTTGCAAAAAATGTGTGGATGGCGTTGCTTCACTGCTGCCGAATTCTTCCACTTTCAGGTGGTGATATCTTACCAGAATTCCATTTTTCATATGTTCTTTTACACAACATCACTCAATTGTTACCTAGTTGAGAGTATCACCTGAGAAACTGCTGATGGCCAATAGTAAAGGATAAGCAGAAAATTTGGTTTGTCTGCAAAAGTTCAATTTGTGGATAGCAAGGCTTCCCTGGTAAAAGGATCTCTTAAACTTTATGATCCCAATATGAAATAAGATGAACTCCGTAGGAGTTAAGCAGTGTAACTAGTGTCAGAGATGGTACGAATTCTCCTATTTTGAGTTGTGGTGATTTTTCATATCTTTTATACAGCAGTGTCCCAAACTGTTTTATATAATATAAATTTTATGTCAAGCCCTGGAGGCTTGTGACAAAGATTTAACATGAAGTCTTCCTTAAATATTTTTTGTGGAGAAAGGGCAGAACTGTTAGGTTTATAAATTAATTTATAAAAACTTAAAACGTCCCTTTATTGCTATTATGTCTTAGATTTTTTTAGTTAACACTTTTTCCATTGTCTTCTTGCAAAGCAAGCTAATATTTAATCAGAAACCTGCATCTAAAGAGAAACTTTCTTCTGTGTTAAAGGACTGAAGAATGAATGGTTTAAGAAACTTTCTGATATTCTTTGTTTATGCACTGTGCTAGGAGGGGTTTTACGCTGCGATTCAGTGAATATGCCTTTAGTTGATATGAGACTTATGAACCTTTGAATATAGTTGTTACTAAAGGAATTTGTGAAGAAGTAAATCTTATTAACTGAATAGAATGCATTTCCTACGGTAACTTAAACCTTTATGAATGGCTAGAGTTCAAATGAAGGATGTAACAGGAAGTGCTTTAAGCAAGTGTTTAAAATGTGGTGTTATTCTCCTTCTGTGTGCTGTTTCTTTTTGACTTTCCTGTGTATTACAGCTGCTGCAGATGACAGATGTTACCGATATGCGGACTGTGCGAGCTGTACTGCCAACACAAATGGGTGCCAGTGGTGTGATGACAAGAAGTGCATCTCGGCAAATAGTAACTGTAGCATGGTGAGTCTTTGCAAATTTATGATCATGTTATTAATAGTATTTCTTTCCTAGCTAAACTTGTTGCAGCAAGTGGAAGGGGTGTGGTAGACTAATAGTAGCTTGTTTTGATCACAACCATAAACATGTTTGCCTGGTTTATGCAATAAAAATGTTGCAAAGGGCAGAGTTGGACTGCAGCAAGTATATCTGTTTCAGGGGGAAAAATGTATTCTTTAGGTTTGTGTTAGCCCTCTGCATATTACAGAGTGAGAGGATGATAAGGGCTTGAAGGGACCTCTGGAGATCAACCAATCCAACCCCCTTGCTAAAGCAGGTTCACCTGGAGCAGGAACAGGAATGCATCCAGGCAGGTTTTGACTATCTCCAGAAAAGGAGACTCTGCAGCCTCCCTGGGCAGCCTGTTCCTGTGCTCCCTCACCCTCACAGTAAAAAAGTTGTTCCTGATGTTGAAGTGGAGCTTCCTGGGTTCCAGTTTGTGCCTATTGCTCCTTGTCCTGTCACTGGGCACCAACAAAAAGAGTCTGGCCCCATCCTCTTGACGCTTTCCTCCCATGATATTTATAAACATTGATAAGGTCCCCTTTTGATTGTCTTCTCTCCAGGCTAAACAGACCCAGCAATCTCATTCTTTCCTTATGAGAGAGATGTCTCCAGTCCCCTAATCATCTTCATGGCCCTTTGCTGGACTCTTCATTAGTTCCTTGTTTTTCTCAAGCAGGGTTGCCCTGAAATGGACACAGTACTCCAGAGCCTCACTAGGGCAGAGCAGAAAGGGAAGAGAACCTCCCTCAGCCTTCTGGTAGCCACTCTTCATGCACTCCAGGATGCCATTTGCCTTCTTGGCCATGCGGACACGTTGCTGGCTCATGGTCAGCATGTTGTCCACCAGGACTCCCAGGTCCTCTGCAGAGCTGCCTTCCAGCAAGTAGCCCCTAACCTGTCCTGGTGGATGGAGTTATCATCCCACAGTGCAGGACTCTACACTTTCCTTCAGACTTCATTAGGTTCCTCTCCACCTAGCTCTCCAGCCTGTCTTGATCTCTTTGAATGGCAGCACAACCTCCCATCCCAGTTTTGTGTCAGCAGCAAACTTGCAAGGTGGCTGTTGATTTTTTTTTTTTTTAATTCTCCTTTCAAACAAGACCAAGTCAGAGTTGTTATTATTGGTATTCTGATTACTGATTATCGTAGAAATATTTTTCTTTAAGTCATGGAGTTATTTGTCATCTCCTTAAAGGAATATGAGCCTCCAGCCTGTTCAGATCCCTTTGGAGCCTCCCAACCCTCCAGCAGATCGACACTTCCACCCAGTTTAGCGTCACCTGCAAACTTGCTAAGGGAGCACTCAATACCTGCATCCAAGTTATTGATAAAGATATTGAACAAGACTGGACCCAGCTCTGAGCCCTGGGGGACATCACTTAATTCCAACTGGAGGCTGATCACGACTCCATTTACCACCACTCTCTGGGCCCAGCCATCCAACCAGGTTTTTACCGAGGAGAGTTGTGTGCCTGTCCAGTCCAGAGGCTGACAGTTTCCTAAGCAGAATGCTGAGAGAAACTGTGTCAAAAACTTTACCAAAGTCCAAGACTATGTACACAGCCTTTCCCTCATCCAGTAAGTGGATTACCTTGTCATAGAAGGTGATCAGGTTAGTTTGGCAGGACAATGCAGACACAAATTCATCAACAGGCATATTATGTCTGTCAGAGAGGTTTCACATTCCAGGCACTAATCATTAGCTTCCTTTGTCATCTTCAAGGACTCTTCCTTTCCTAACACATTATACTTTATTAGGTACCAATTTTCTAACTGTGCTTTTCACCTCTAGCAAGGAACAGTTGCTAAGAAGAAGACCATCTTCATCCCTAACAAGCACTGGATATTTTTGCACAAGCCTCTTGGTTCAGTATCCTTCTTTGACAGCCTTTCACACTGAAGGTTGTCAGTGTAATTAGCAACTGATGCACCAGTCTTCTCTATGTAATTTCCTGCCTTTTATTCAGAGTTTGAAGTGAATAGCAAAGGCTGTTAGTGGAGTTACTAAAGAATAGGATAGTGAAAATTCATTGAAATGGTTTCTGAAGAGTTACTATCAGAAGTTGAAGGTGGTTATTGCAAAATTAATGTCTTGACTGGGAGGCGATGGAGGCAGAATTTTGCAGCTATTGACGTGAACTCACCAAAATAGCATCAACAGAATGGCACCATGTGGAGAAGTGGAATGGTGCTGGCTGATGATCCATGTTCATAGACTGCTACTTTGGGACTAGGTGCACAAAATGAAAATGTTGTGACAGTGACAGTAGTGTGATGGTAACATCGGGTAACAAACTGTAGACTTGGAAACTTCACAAGGGGAGAGCCTCATATTTGCAGCTATGCAAAGACCTTGATTTATTAATTAGAACATCCAGATGAGACAGACAATAATGCTTTAGAAGCTGTTGCTTTTGCTTTGTGGAAACAGGTCAGCATACTAAAGAGATGTTTGTAATCAGATTGGCATTGACCTCATGGACATGGGTGTTGGCAGTGGCTGTTCTGTTGATTGGAAGGGCTGTAAAATACAGAGATTTTCCTGAAATAACTCTGCTTGGACAGGTTGGCTCCATAAATATTACTAATGCATTGATGATCCACATATACCTGCCTATGCTTACTGTCTGACGTGGGTCAGTACATTTACAGGACGCTGAAAGACCTGGAAGAAAGTACTTGGAATGACTCCTGCTTGCCAGCCTTCTAGGCAGTGTGCTTAGAAAGAGGAGGGAGAGCTGAGTTTGGCCAAGTACTGTGTGACTTATGTTTGTGACTGGCTCAGTGCTGATTGATTTATATAGGCTGGAAATTATTAAAGTACTTCTGTGCACACATAGGCTGTTCCTGGACAATATGTTGGCTTCTTTTTCATATTTATCACGTGAAAGAATTTTGAAAGTTTTCTCTTTTCAGCCTTTTTTTTTTTAAGTTACACAACGCTCACATGAGTTATTGAAAAAAATGGGCAGATCTATTACATTAATAATTTACAGTTAGACTAGGCAACAAGGTTGTACTTTTAGACAAAAAAATCCAGGAGGAGGAGAGAGGTACATTATTTAATAGCAATTTCTGAAATTCTAAGATATACTGCTGTAATAATTTCATTCTACAGTGGACATGCAGAAAGTCATTGCAGTTTGTATGTCTATCTGTATGCCACCATATCAAGAAAAAAAATCTAAGTAAATCAGACATAAGTGGGAAACTCTATATATAACATGATTTACTCAAACTTTGGTATGTAAACATTATAAATATCCTACAGCAATATAGAACTTCTGTAACAGATGGGCTGTCACATTTCTGAATTTCATTGGGTTGGGTAGCTTAAGTTATAACCTTAATAATGTGTTAATATGAATTACCTATTGGATTCACATCTACATTGAACTAATGAGATTTTCAGGCAAGCAATGTTTAAATTGGATTTAAGGAAAATAAGTACTGGGAATAAGGGAATACAACAGAGAACATTATTACAGAATAGTCACTAGTACTTTGAATTTTGTTTTAAACATTGAATAACCAGTGCAGAACAAGCTTCGCTATTAGAAAGTAATAGAACAGATATCTTGGTTTAGTTGGAAAATTGTAATCTGTGTGTAGTATCACTTCGAGTATATAATTTTCTAAAGCAATCTTAATGCGGAAGGATTTCAACTGTCGCCATGAAGTGCTAAAAGTAGGTATTGTAAATGAGCATATGGGGGCTACTTGTACTGTAAAATTCACTTAAGGCATATCTCACACAGTTTTGTGAATATGTGTCAGTCACTGAGTGAAACTGACTGTGAGTTTCTTGCAAAGGTGTTTTTTGCTGTACTGTTGGTATGCATTTATTGGCCTAGATAGGTATTGGTGTTCTGTTACTTTATGGTATTCCCTTTGGCTCTGTTTCATGCTGTGGTGTAGATGCCTTCTCCTAGAACTGCTTCCCTGTTTCTTTTTGCTTTGCAGTACCAGAAATATAGTGAGCACCTTTTATAATCAGCTCTGTCATGGGCATCTGATCCAATAAAGGCAACAAATAAAGCCCTAAGCAGCAGTGTGCTTCAGTAAGAATGAAGCTGTTCCTGTGTGAGATTGAAAATTCATTTTGACAATTGCAGTATTTCAGAACTTTAAAATAAAATAAAACAAAAGGAGCCTGGTTGTCTCCCTTCCTCAGTGCAGTAGACTGATGCCTTTAGATGTGCTTAATTGTATTCCAGGAGACTATTAGAAAGGAAAGCAACCAAAATTGTCATATAAGCTGTATATTTACCATCTAAGTGCAATCCATTTTTGCTACTTATGCATGAATGAATCTTTTGTTGTTAAAGAGAAACAAGCATTGTTAGGGTTGGACAAGGCGACCTCCAGAGGTCCCTTCCAACCTCAGTCGTGCTGTGATTCTGTGAGTATAAAAACGTCTTCCATTAGGACTTATTTTGAATTACTACCTTGAAATGCCAGTAGCAGAGACAGCCTTATGCATAAGATGATTAATTGGCTAAGGATTTTGGGCTCTATATTAAGTATCAATTATATGTCTTAATTAAAAGTACTATGTGGGGGGAGGGGGGAATGAAGACTGATATTCAAAATTCAAAATGCTTAACTCTGAATGGGAAACCTCAGTTTTCAGATAAAAACCCAAGCCAAACCCAACAAAAATCCTAAGTAAAACTCCTTCCTTGTTTACTCCTTTTCTTGTATAGTAAAGTACCAAACAAATGTCATTCCTGGTTTTATGTCACTGTTTGACTAAATGTTTTCCTGTAGATTCTGTAAGTTTTATCCTAGCAGTGATGCATACATCAGTTAAATCTGTAAATAATGATTGAAAATTTTGACAAATTCTTCTTATGTTTTGTAACTCCTGTTCCATAGCTTTGATTTTTTTGTTTCATTTAATCAAGATAAAGCAGTAGAGCATGTTCTCATTCCTCCAGTCAACGATGTGTAGCTATTGTAACACTTACATGTTATGCCATTCTTTTATAATCTTGTTGATTGTTTTGCTTGCTTCAGCCTGCATAGGAAAAATAATTTAGTGAGAGAATGTTCCTGAACTATCTAAGAACAGAGATTTAGTAGAGTTATTTAAGCTCTTCCTTGGGTCTGTACAGGGAAATGATGTCTTCAGAGTACTTCCTGACCTACTGCAAGTTTGTTGTGTAGGACAGGTGGGGGGATTTGAGCTCTGGAGATACCTGTTGCGCTCTCTGCTGTGAGAATCTAGAGCTGAAATTCAATCTAGCTTTTAGGTGACTGTGATTTTCTGGGAGGCAAAGGCGTACAGCGTATTTCAGTTGTGGCTTCTGGTTTGTTGATAGTTACACATATATTTGAGATGCTGTTCTGTCTGTTTTGTTTTTCTAGTCAGTTAAAAACTACACCAAATGTCATGTGCGGAATGAACAGCTTTGCAATAAACTGACCAGCTGCAAGAGCTGCTCACTACACCTGAACTGCCAGTGGGACCAGCGACAGCAAGAGTGCCAGGCACTACCTGGTAAGGGCTTCTGAGTGGGCGTGCAGCTTTTCATTGTGGTTTTTAAACCTGAGTAAATTTCCTGCGTTATTACCAAAGAATATTTATTCAGCAAGTAGACCTGGATTTGTTTTTTATGCTGACTCTCCCTGCTTCGCCGTGTCTGTGCAGGTGAAGGCAGATGTAATTACATCACTGATTGATAAATCAATACTACCTTTAATCTTGTTAGGAGAGAGAATAATAATAGTGAAGGCATAGTGGCATGTACCTCTACATGAGTTCTAGCCCGTGGGGATCACTGAGTGCAGAGCTGAATTGCCGTACCGCATCCTTAACTCTTACAAATTTGCTGACACCATTACTTTTGTTACCTGGGGTTTGATCTTGTAAATTATGCTTCAGTCATTCTTCAATTCTCCTGTGCAGATAAGGTTTAAGATCTAGTTTCTTGATTATCCGATGTTGGTAATACTATGAAAGCAGTGAATATTAAAATGCTAATATGAAACATTCTCAGAAGGTGGCAGTTAACATTCTGACATAGTAGTTATTCTGTAATTTATATTCATAGCTACATGCACGCAGTTAGAGATCAGAACCTTGTCCATTTGATCTTTATGTCCAGATGAAGTTAATGAACACAAGGTGTTTTTTTTTCCACAGAGATTATTCATTAAATAACATTAATCAATTTATTTTGTGCGTGTTAAAGATGCATTTATGTAATCTTCATAAAGATTAACTGTAACAGTTGCTCTGAATTAGTGACTCATCTTCTGATAGTTACTTGAATCTGAGTAATGCTGAAATATGTTGAAGAGGAAATATTTATAAGCTGTTTCTAAATTTGCTATTGTTCTGATTGTACTTATGTTTAAAGAAATGTAAATGCAGAGATAAAATGATAAAGCAAAGATAGGGTAAAGTTGTGATCTCTTAAATCTAGAACAGTTGTATTCAGATTTTGAAATTTATGGAAAATTTAGCTAAAGTATGAGGTTAAAGCACTTTTAGTTATGTACATAATCTAATCTTTTATATTTAGTCAATCTAAATACAGGGAGGGCAGTGTCATAATGACATTGTTATGCTGACACAGCATATATCTTAAATATTTTATAAGTTGTTAAAGTGTTTTTTTTCATAAAAATAAACTGTTCAATATAATACTGCTTGGTATTCTAGAATTTGTGATGTGAAAAGGGATATTGACGGTGGGATGCATTTTGAATTATGATCTCGACAAGATAAAATTCAGACTCCCTTAGGTTTGAAAAACAGTTTTTCCAATCAGCTTTAATTGTCTGCTCTTTACACTAGCTCATCTGTGTGGGGAAGGATGGAGCCATATTGGGGATGCCTGCCTTCGTATAAATTCTAGTCGTGAAAGCTACGACAACGCCAAACTCTATTGCTACAATTTAAGTGGGAATCTTGCCTCATTAACAACTTCAAAAGAAGTGGAATTTGTTCTGGATGAAATACAGAAGTATACACTTCAGGTAACTTGATAACTGCAATTGACACTTATGTGAATTAAGTTTGCTTTGAGAAATCTATTTTAGGGATTTGTTCAAAGAGAGAAAAGTTTACTCCTTCAAAGAAATGTGGCATGATGCTAAAGATGATTTAAGTAGAGTGTAGGATTTTAAGGAGATTTCATGTTTAAAGCCAGTGACACAGTAGTTCCCAAGTGCTTCTTCTTACCAGATTTAGCTGTGATAGGATACTGCTTGATTTGAGGGTGTGACTCAAGAGAATGGCTATAACACTGATCTGGAAAATCTCAGCTCTTTTTAATGTGCTGAGACAGCAGGAATCAAAACAAGACAAAATAACTTTCACTTAAACAAAGAAAAAAATCCTGACTTTCCCATCAGGATCCATGAAAGTGCTTTCAGGATTGGGTTTGGGTTGTGAGTAGTGAGGCTGCAAGCAGTTGAGGAC
The DNA here is from genome assembly GCA_013389865.1 of Piaya cayana. Lineage (NCBI taxonomy): Eukaryota > Metazoa > Chordata > Aves > Cuculiformes > Coccyzidae > Piaya > Piaya cayana. The sequence goes on along the minus strand of WAAB01015153.1, from coordinate 43,766 downwards.
AGGAAGATACTGAAGATATCTTCCCCAGAAAATCCTAGCTCCCTGTGTTACCTGTGTGTGGGACCAGAGGGTCACACAGGGAAACTGTGTATGAGAAGCATGTAGAAATTCTCTGTGCTGCAGGACCAGAATGAGCCAGGAGCTCATGAGTTTTCTGTGGTAATGGTGAGAGAGGACTGAAAACTCTTACACATATCTGGCAATTGCAGGAAGCTGCCATCAGAATGTTCCTTAGGAAAGTGATCAATATTAATTTGTTAAATGTGGGCCAAGAGAAGGGAAGTTGAAGATTAAATACCTGCCCATGGGCGGTCAGGTTCAGTTTTTTAGCTGTTAAACATTCAAATGCTTATTGCTGTGTTTAAACTGTTGAAAAGCCTACTCATGTCATTGGTGCACATATGTGAAATATATGTATGCTCAAAAGATCTCAAACTGTAGGGTGTACTGTAAGATGGGATATCTTAGAATAATGAAGTGCATTACAAGCAAATCAGTTCACACTTCTAAAAGCTTGTGTTTTGGTTTATAGAACATGCAACATTTCTTTGCCTGTATAAAACTCCTAATTTTTAAGTACCTTGGGATTTTACAGTTACAGGAAAATGAAAGATAATTATGAATAATAATTAAAGCTTATCTTAAGCTAGTATGTGATTTGCAAAATTGTTATTTTGCAGATGAATCAAGATGCCTACAAAGGAAACAGCAGCTGAGCTTTGCCTCTGTATCATACTAAATTTAAATGCAAGAGTTTAGGGAGACATACTGTGAATCAAAATATTCTGTATTATTCTTTTTAGCGCTTCATTTCAAGAAGGATATTGTAATGGTTTTGAGTTAAAACTCTCCCCCAGACCACCACAGTAAATTGCAGCCCCTCTCCCTTCCCCCCAGACCCTCCTGTACAAATCCAGGAGAAGGTAAGAGAGGCTGAGAATACAAAGAAAACAAAACAGGCAAAGGCTAAGTGAATATATATAATGTATTAACAGTAATATGTAACTAACATACTACATTGGTGGTTCAGTGCTAGAATTCTCTACTACATATACAATAATCGGAAAATAAGTGAACCCCCCAGAAATAAACAGTGTTTCCCGGAGAGAAGATAGGGAGAAAATCCCTCCCCCTATCACAGAGAAAATTAACAATCCAGAAGACACATTATTTTAAGCTAACAAGAGAAAATAAATCATTACGCTCCTCAGATAGCAGAATATGCCGCTCCAGTCTGGACAGAAAGAGAAGGGAAGATGGCTCCCTCGGTCCCCGGAAAAGGAGGAGAGTCACCACCCCCACAATGCCCTGATTTACGTAGAAAAATGTTGCATGGAATACTGGGAATTGTAGTTTTTTTTTTTCCTCTGACTGTTTTTTTTTAAAGGGGCCAAAAAATCAAACTATGACAGATATGTAAACAGAGGTTTGCTTGTAAAGGAGAGAGTGTCAGAAGATCTCCTGTGATATTGTACTTACTGCAGCCTTGAAACACATTCTCCGTTCACTCTTTGATATGAGATAAAGCAGACAATGTAATTGAACCTAAATTAACAAAATCACAAATGGCAATGATTTCTCTTATTTTGCCACTTTCTTCCCTACCCAGACATCTCCCCACTATTCCTATATGAAATACTGCACAGGAAAACTTCAAATATACTAGTGAGTGATAGGGTATTGATATTACCTATGTTATCTGACTGACTTGAGGTGTAGATGAGAAATACCCTTTTAACTGTTTGGAAGCTAGATTTTCCTTGTATTTCAGGCTAGAATTTCTACAAGGTGACATCCTGCTGGCCATATCTTCATTTAAACAAAGTATGTCCTCAGCCGATGTGGTGATGTAAATGTGAGCTACGTCATACTCTGTTTAAGCAATTATAGATAAATGTATCACTTCAAAAGTATGCCTGGGGTGAAATGATATTTAGTTATCAGAATCTCTAATGAAATGCTACTATGACTTATGCTGGTTTTTAGTGGCATTTAGAAAACGTATTTTTTTTAAATTCATGTCTGTCTGTCTAGTTACATTCATTCTGTGTGAGGCAGCCTCAATGTGTTATGTGTGATACAGGGGCTCTGAAACATTGCTTATTTTTCTTTTGTCTGCGTTTTCCTCTCAAACTGCAATCATTGTGATTTAAGGGGTGAGATTTCATTCTACAAGGCTTGTTTCTGGAACAGGTGGTGGTGTGGAGTTTGCAGTGTAGTCAGAACAGCTGAGGGGAACACTATCCCTTTAATCCATGTTATCTGTGCTGGAGTTTGGACTGGTGTAGGCTTTAAAATCTTTTGCCTACGTGCAACAAAAGCTTTCAGGATTAGTGAATGTGTCGGAGCAACATTTGCAAATGAGGCTGTGGATCTGCTTTTGTCTCGTGTTTATTTGATGTTCTTGTAACAGGGAAAGAAAAACACTTCTGGCAACTGTTGCGTATTTTGCAAACTTTTAAAATGGTATTGGTAAAAACTACAGCCTGTGAGAACTTAGGAATTGTTTATTGTTCATAGAAACAATGTGGGACTTTGTAGATTGTACTTTAATACACAAAGTCCTTGTTCTGGTTCAAAATTGGGACCATTTCTTCATCAGGTTTGGGTAATACAAAACACAGATGCTTTGGAAAGATTCAGAAGGAGGAGGCTGTCACTGTCTCCACACCCTGTCCAGACCAGGTTATCTATAAATTCTATTAATTCCAAAGCAAAGTTGGAAACCAACAGATTGCCTCCTTTTAGAGGATAAAGAGAAGGTTCCTTTGGTACTAAAACAAGGGACAAAATGAAGACATTCATGGTGTGAAGTCAAAACACTGTTCAAGTTGCAAATATAGTCTAAAGCTATCACTATTTAATGTGTTTTTCACTGAAAATAGGTGGAGTTCTTTAAGAGAATGCCACAGTAAACACTATGAGAAGACTGCAGATTTCTGCATTAAAGCAAAAGAAATTTTTTTTTTCTTATATGCTGCTTTGTTTCTCTAGTAAGCAAAATATTCTGAAAGGATGTTTGAGTTTTTTTGCAAAGTAGATAAAACAACAGCAATATGAGGTTAATGAATTGCTCCTGCTAATATTCAAATGTTGAATACTCATTTAAAAGTGCAATTAGTGCTCCTGGGAGTTTGCTTACAGCTGTGGGATTTAACTATAAATAATAATTCTCTAGCTAGCATGCAATAAATTCTGAGAAGATTCAGTTTTGGTGTAGTAAGCATAAACAAAGATCAGAACAGTTTTAAACATTGCCTCTCATTATATAAACTCTTTGTGGCTTTTCTTTACCTCACTATTCTAAGGGTTAAGCATCCCTTATAAATTATACTTGAGTGTAAGTTGTGGTTAATTAGTGAGCTTTGCCTGGTGTTGTTGCTCCTTGTTAGCTCAAAGCATTCACAAAAATGTGTTTTGGTAGATTTAGCCAATGTTTGGCTTTAGAGAAGCTGACATCTACTCCTTTTTTCTGAATTAGTCCTACTACAATTTCTATCAGTCTCACTTTGCTGTTGTGGTTTGGGAAGTCTTACAAATTATTTTAGCACTTCATCTCTGTATTGGAGTTGTGGCATTGACTGCCTGTTTGTTCACCTCTAGTTTAATCACCTTCCCACTTTCAGGAAATGGGGAGCTTGACTGACTCACTTTGGATGCCTGAGAAGAGAACCTCAATTTAAAAAAAAAAAAAAAAGGTCCCTACAAAGAAGAAAATGCAAGTGATGCAAGTGCAACTAAACTGAAGTCCCCTTGGAATCCCAGCTCTAATCTTTGTAGATGGGAACTGAGGAAGTTGCAGTGTGTTCAGTTTGCCCAGTTGTACATTGGGTCTTTTTTTAATCAATGCCATAACAGCAAGATTTGAAAAGAGTAGAAGAAATAAGTAATATTATGACTTAATGCATGACTCCTACAACTAATCACATCTATATTTGTGTCTAGTAGATACTGAGACTCTTAAAACCCAGGTATCTTGCTTCCACTGCCTATAATGTGTTGTTCACTAGGTAAATATTTACAAAATATATTTTCCTACAGGAAATTCAGGGAGGGGCTCTTTTCAGAGAGTGCAGGGATAGGATGGGGGAGGGGGGGGTAGGTGGGAATAGCTTTTAAGCTGAAAGATGGGAGATTTAGATTAGATCTTAAGAAGAATTGTTTTCCTGTTAGGGTGGTGAGGCACTGGCACATGTTGCCTGGAGAAGTGGTGGCTGCTCCGTCCCTGGAGGTGTTCAAGGCCAGGCTGGATGGGGCTTGGAGCAACCTGATCCAGCAGGAGGTGTCCCTGCCCTTAGCAGGGGTGTTTGAAATGGATGGGCTTTAAGATCCATTCCAACTCAACCCATTCCGTGATTCTATGAAACACATAGATATGGAGTGTAGAATTGATGCATAATTCAAGAACAGAAACTAAGCAATGAGGTAGTAAATAAATGAATGGTTTCTCTTCATATAGCACTCTGATTTTCAGTAAGCAGTTTGTTTGCTCATAATGACACAGAGAAGGCAAACTAACTGCAAGCCCATCCCAAAGCAGTGAACGTTATGGAAATGTTAGCCACCGTGATGCACACATTAAAACATGACTCAGAAGTGTTTGTACAAGTACAGTTCCAGGACAACTGAAGATCCAAAATGAAAGGAATTTAAAGGCGGGTTAAATTTCCAGAAGACATATGTAATTCCTCAGCAATTTACATAATTAAGAAACGGAGGAGAATTTTGAGCCCCTGTAGTAATTATTCACTTCACTCATCTGCAAATTATTCAGCCCTCATTAAATAGGTGCTGAGGCAGCGATAGTGGCTGAAAAATGTGTCATGACTATAAATGACCACATTCACTGTAAACCTCAAAGCAGCTTAGCCCTACTTAGATTTTTTGGGTAAACAGTGGATTTATCATGAATTATCAAGTCTTTAGGTAAGGTTACACAATTTTCCTTTTTGACATAATTCCATAGTTACTACTTTAAAGAAAATTAGAATTGAGTAGTTTTGAATAAAAGAAAAGCACATTTTTGAAGTTGGCGATCAATTTTTAATAAATTGCTGTAATGCCTGAAAACTTGCTCGACAATCAATTAAATAGGACTGTAGCTGTGAGTATAGAACACTTTTCAACTGGTGTATGTTGTGTTACTGAAATTTTGCTGTTCTATCAGATGAAAATAAGCCTTGTCCAGTAATTTGTCTCAGAATTCAGTAATACTGAAAGCTTTTAAAACTTAACATAAAGGTTGATTTCTCACTTAAATGTTTTTTTTTTGGCAATTTATCAGTGTTATAAAAGTTCGTTCTATAAAAATGGATAAACTCAGACTAGCTGAATTTTGAGGGAAAGTATATGGCTTCTGGGATGGGCTGTGACTTCTAGAAACTGGCCTAGAAAGTAGATGAGAGGAGAGAGAATGGTTCTAAATTTTAATAAGTGTAGTAGGATCAAGCTGTGGAATAGTTTTCAAGATACATTTGATTGTGTTCACCAGTGCAACCTTAGTAAGGTCCATTACAAGCTTTGCCAAGGTGGGTTTAGCCACCTGCTGTGTATTGCATTGCTGCTTTTTAGTGTAAAACTGTGCTTCGATTTCTCTTATTTTTTCCCCCATCTCCCTGTTTTTTAAACTGATAACTTACTTAGGATGCTACAGAATAAGTGTAGTTGTTGTTGGTGTTGCTTTAAAATGAATTGTATACAGTGTGTAACAGGGCTTTTCATAGATATACGTTGAAGCCTAGTAATTCTCCACTGAAACACTTGAAAGTATGCATAATTTTTCAGAATATGGTAAGCAATAGTATTCCAGAAAAAACTGTCGCAATTTGAACTCTCAGAATATGAACACTGGTATTCTGTAATAATATTTAAAGAAATTGAGGCCTATACATGTTGAATAAAATTAAAGAAATAGTAGATTGCAAATCATATCTGCTCTTAACTTCCCTATCCTTTCCTCTTCTCTCATGAAAGAAAAGTTATTACAGCAAAATGTTATGAACAACACTTTTCATGTAACAATATGAAACGTAATTGAAAGAATTCTTAAATCCCTTAAAGAATAATTATCTGTATTATTCAGTCAAAAATCTATCATGGAGGTTGTTTGCCTCTTCTCCCAGTTAAGGCATCATAACTTGAGATGAAATGGACTTAGGTTGTGCCAGGGTAAGTTTAGACTGGATATTAGGAAAATGTTCTTTATGGAAAGAGTGGCGAGGCATTGGAACAGGCTGTCCATGGCCTGTCTCCATCCCTGGAGGTGTTCAAAAACTGTGTAGATGTGGTGCTTTGGGACATGTTTTAGCAGACATGATGGTATTGGGCAGATGGTTATTCTGGATGATGTTAGAGGTCTTTTCCAACCTTAATGAGTCTATGATTTCATGTCAGCAAGTGTTTTTTTGAAGTGCAGAGTTGGTTTGCACTGTATTTTTTTGTTTAATAACAAGGCAAGACACTTGAAGCAAAGAGTGATCTTACCTGTCCTTTATTTTCTTATAAGTAATTCTCAACAGTACTTGTAACTGTAAAGTACATACTGCACACCTGCTGCTAATGCCATCTATATTTCCTAAAAAAAGTTTCCTATATTTGTTTTTGCATTAAATGAAACAACCAAAAAGTTTAACTGAAGGGTGTTTACCTCCATCATTTCTTAAGTCTGAAGGATAAGCTGGATTGGTTGTCTCATTTAGATCTTTGAAGGCTCAGAGTTGTTTCAAGTACTTTGGAACTCCCAGCTGTTATGACTGAACCTTTCATCAGTCTGACACACAAGGACTAAATTTATGCTGTCTTTGTGAAGAACTTTGTTTACGTTCTGGAGCGAGTCCAGAGAAGAGCAACAAAGCTGGTGAAGGGGCTGGAGAACAGGCCCTATGAGGAACGGCTGAGAGAGCTGGGGTTGTTTAGCCTGGAGAAGAGGAGGCTGAGAGGAGACCTCATTGCTCTCTACAACTACCTGAAGGGAGGTTGTGGAGAGGAGGGAGCTGGGCTCCTCTCCCAAGTGACAGGAGACAGGACAAGAGGGAATGGCCTCAAGCTCCGCCAGGGCAGATTTAGGTTAGAGATCAGGAGGAAGTTTTTCACAGAAAGGGTCATTGGGCATTGGAACAGGCTGCCCAGGTAGGTGGTTGATTCACCTTCCCTGGAGGTATTCAAGGCACAGGTAGACAAGTTGCTGAGGGGCATGGTTTAGTGTTTGATAGGAATGGTTGGACTCGATGATCCGATGGGTCTCTTCCAACCTGGTGATTCTATGATTCTGTGAACTTAGTTTGATAGCCACAACCCATGGGTGGCTGGAGGTGTCACAGGTGGAAGTCTGAATTCTCTGCTCACTATTTGTTTATTCCTGTTTGGTTTTTGTGCAGTGCAGCATCAGTATTTTTTTCTGATAAGCCTTGGTGGTATCAGCATGCAGTCTCTGCTGTCACCAGCAGTCTTCAGCTGTAGTCCACCACAGTACTGAATTAATCTTATGTAATTTAATATTTGCTTTAAGCATGTCCTTGGAGCATTTTGGTGGCCTGCTTCTCGGATATTTGCCATATTTTAATCAGATGTTAAAAAAAGTTGTTGTGGATAATCTGGTTTTGGCATCCTGACAACATGCCCAGAGCAGGGTGAATGAACCTGCAAGGTGGTAGCTTTGCTGATGTATCTTTTATAGCATGCTGCTTAGTGTTCAGGTCCGTATTTTGATATTTTACCCTAGCATAGAGCCAGAGATTGTTCATATGGAATTTGAGATACCTGACATGATGACTCTGAGTTGTCCAGATATTACAGCTATTTGGAATGATGAGGACTATGACGTGTGTTGCTTTTGCTTGTAGTCTGTACTTTCATGGTTGCTGCTTTTATCAATTAGAGATGCTCTGACTTTCATGATCCTCCCTATGAGTTTGTCATCATTAAAGGGGTTCTGAGACACGCTCCTATTCAAATAAGAAGAATTTATCTCCAAATGTCACTGCTGTACAGTCAATTTTCATTGTTGACCTGGCATGCTTTTCACCATAGCTGGAATAAGATCTCTGTTTTCTATGTACTAATGCTGAGGCCAAATTATTAGGCAGTGCAATTGCAACAGTCAGTGATAAGTTGAAGGTTCTCTTGGCTAGCATTCTGCGGTCCCAAAGCAGACATTTAGGGTTGTTTTAGATCTGTGTTTGTCAGCAATTTATCCTGCCTAAACCCCTGACATTTTTGATATGTGCCTGATGTGTATCCTTAGCATTCTACAGAGATGTCTAGAGTCATACATTTATATCTAAGGTTTTCTGATGCATGTGGACCACATACACATACAACAATCTAGGCAACTAAATAACAAATAAGACAACAGATGTATTATCTACGTCTTTTCAGATGCCCATGTTCTGGCTTTACTGCTTGCATCATGTTCTTTCTAGTATCCAGAATGTGGGAGACTTGCACATTTTGTCACCTGGGGTAGCAATGAAGTAGTGAAGTAAATACAAAAGATGCAAAGGGGGTGGTAGCATTTTTGCTGGATGTTCTCATTGCTGTTCAAGAGTCTCCCAGGGTGCATCACTGCTTGGAGTGCAACATTTCTTAGTAAATTTCTCATTTATTTAAGTTTTTTCTTGCATCTGTATGTCTGCTAGTTACTGTATCAAGTTCTGTTTGATCTTGGTCCCATCTGATAGGACAGAAGAAGAAGAAAGCATCAGGAGTACATTTTAGGGGGATCAGGAGCACTTGTTATCTAAGTACTGATTTGTTAAAAATGTGATTACCAGTGGTGTTTGTGATGTAAAATTAATAATCCTTCTATTTCAGTTTGGTCTAATGAGTCAGTGAAAGAAAAAAAAAAAGGATCACTATGATCAAGTGTAGATTTAAGAGCTCTGAAATATTTTTCAGCCATAGATTACACCTGAGTGGCCAGAGAGAGATGCGAGATCAAAGATGAAAGATCTCCTTGAGAGATTATGGTAGTGACTCGTGGCTCACTTGTGGTATAACACGTAGATCTTGAACCATGGCAGGATCCCTTTAAATATGTTTTACTTACCGTGGCCTGTGAATGAAATCAGTTCAGAAGCTAATTCACAATCAGTTCAACATCTGTGCTTTCAAGCTGACAACATCTGTCCTTTGCCTGGCACAGACAGCTGTGGTGGTTGGCACTCTCTTGTTTACCCACCATGGTCTATTTATATCTCTGTTCCTTATGTTTAAAACAAACAAAAACTGCCTGCATGGAGATTACATGATGAAATGTGTTTGTTTTCAGTATCTTGAGATATTTGCAGTGATGGGAGCAAGAAATGTATGTAGATTTATCCTAGAACTGGTAAAAGCCTTATGCCCCAAATATTATTTTTTCTCTTGGTAATTTTGTGAAAATAAGATTATAAAAATCAGCAGAATTTGTGATGTAATTTTACTGAGCCATTCTAAATATTTTTTTTGAGAATTGATGCTTTTTGTGTTTTCTAGACTAGGCTTTTTTATAGCTTATAATCAACAGTAAGAGTGTATTCAACATGCATTTAATGTCATTGGAGTTGGGATGTGCCTCTTTCATCTCTGTGTCTGAATTACCTAAAGGTGTCTATCAGTATCAGCAATACAGAGTTTTAGAGGGTGGAATAATTATCCTGTTTTTTTTCCTGAACTTTGATTTCTTTGAGTTGTTAACTTACATGTATTTTATTATCCTCATTGGCCTAGCAATTAGTCATCAGTATAGTAGCCAGTGGACAAAAATCCCCAATTTCATTGTGACCATTTGGCCTGATTGTCTATCAAATAATAGTAATCAGAATTGACTTTGAACAGAACAAACACAGATTGTTAGTAGAAAAGCAGCATATAGTGGGTGGGGGTTTTGTTATTTTAAGATAAAACCTGCATGGAAAACGACCAATGAGATAAGAATGTGAGAGGAGAACACGGTGAATTCAGTCAAAATGTGAAGTTGTTGCTGTTCTTTGAAATATTTTAATGAAAAAAAAAGACATTTTAACTAATCATCTCACATTTGTTTCATTCTGATTCATAGAAAATTTCACCTTGGGTAGGTTTACGGAAGATCAACATCTCCTACTGGGGCTGGGATGACATGTCTCCGTTTACAAATACAACTCTGCAGTGGCTTCCTGGAGAACCGAATGACTCTGGCTTCTGTGCGTATTTAGAAAGAGCCGAGGTGGCAGGTCTGAAAGCGAATCCATGCACTGCAATGGCAGATGGTCTCGTATGTGAAAAACCTGTTGGTAAGCACTCTTATACTCAGTTA